>CM076579.1:1598011590-1598128136 GCA_034641835.2 Pinus albicaulis | reverse complement strand
AATTTTGTGATTGTTTCCATTGTTAAGCATTTTGACCGGAACTAGCTGCAGAATGCAGGCATTCCGTAGCTAACCGGCGATTCTGCAGCTACCTTTATGTTTGAGTATGTTCCGGGTGGCCTCTTGAGGAAAAACGCATATGGGCATGATCCACGTCGTGCCTACATGGTGTGTTGCTCGTCATGGAAGAGGAAATGAATTCTGGGTACGGTTATGCACGTGGGAACACATTTGTGAAGGAAGACTCCTACTAGGACTGTCTCAGTCCAGGTGTCTTTTCTCCTTCACGCAGTCACCTCAAAGACTCCTAAAATGATTTGGATAAGGAAAGACATCATTCCTAAATTATTGTAATTATTGTTACTTGCATTTACTTTATAAACTCTTGAGTAGGCCGAGAGCTTAGTTAGAAATTTTGTGTTAGATTTGCTGTTGGATTTTGTGTAAACTCTGTGTTACGTCTTTGAAGACACAGAGCATTATGTTTAGATTATTGCATCGTTAATGGATCAGACAAAATTATCTTGAAGGCGTGATTTAATTTGGAGTTGAATGCCGTCAAGTGGTAGAGGGCCCCTGCCTCTTGCACGGATTTCTTTTGCGTAAACTAGATAAGTTTTCCTAGCTGCCTTTACATTTTGCATTTGAATTGGTAGTTGTTTTGTTTTATCTACTGTAGTCGTATTCATTCTAGCTCTTCCACAAGAAGACACTCTTCCAACAGACTAAAATGATGAATGTTTAATGACTATGGTATTGTAGGATAGGAGTTAAATTTGTATTTGTTTTAACTAGCTACTGTAGTCATATTCGTTCCAGCTCTCCCACAAGAAGACACTCTTCCAACAGACCAAAATGATGAATGATTAATGACTATGGTATTGTAGGATAGGAGTTGAATTTGTATTTGTTTTTAACTAGATACTGTAGTTATATTCATTCCAGTTCTTCCACAAGAAGACATTCTTCCAACAGATCATAACAATGAATGATGAATAGCTATATTACTGTAGGAATTAGTTGTAGTTTTTAGTCTTCACTATCACAGTTGCACTTGTCCTAATCACTCGTCCACAAGAAGAAATTCTTCCAAGACATCCTTAAGAAGTTCAAGATGTGACCGTGATGTGACAACTTAGTTTTTCATTTGCTTTTAGTCTTCACTATCAGTTGCACTTGTCCTAATCACTCTTCCACAAGAAGAAATTCTTCGAAGACATCCTTAAGAAGTTCAAGATATGAGTTGTGATGTAGCGACTTAGTTTCATTTGCTTTTAGTTCATTTGCTTCAATTGCATACAAGTCCACAGTCAAAATTGTTCTACCTCTTCCACAAGAAGCAACTCTTCCAAAATATCCCTCATTATGAACAAACCGATTGTGTAACTTCATAGAATAGTGCATGTTAATTAGAATGCTCCGGAGTTTCATTTTGCATTTATTTCATGTCCAGCTACTTCGTTTCAAAGTTTGATGATGGCTTATGGTTTAACATTGTTCTAGTCTAGAAGCATCTTAAGCTCATGTTTAAATCAATTCATTGCACTTACATCTCATAGTCACATTGTCACCCTTTGCACAGTAAATCACTTTAGTTGATAGGATTCATAAGACAGCCCTCATTATTTACAAATATCTTTTTTTTTCTGAAAACCACCAGTGATCCATAACCTTAGGAACAGCAGATAACATCATTACAAGGTCTGAAATATCTCTGCAAATTCCTCACCATAAACAGAGCTCTTCCTCAACAGTACTACCCTGAAAAGAAACCAATAACTCTTGGAGAATAGACTCTGACCTTCAATTGAAAATTGCAGAATAGAAATAGGAATTAGTCATGGAATAGATGAGTTTAGAATAGAATGTTGCATCATGATTAGTGTCTAATTGTCTAGTTAGAAACTTGCATATTTAAGTGATCATTTCTAAAAGTCTAGTTTGTGTCATTTGTTTAAGAAGTCATCATTAAGCTCTTGTTTCTATTCAGTCATAGTTTAGATGTTGCTTCAGTATTTTTGATTACAGTTGCCATTCCATACATTAGGTTCAACTGTGTTTTGACCACCAACCCCTTTCCATTAGTTTTCTAGACATTTCCATTGTAAACATAAAAACACCAAAAGACCAAAAACATCACAAAACACCACATACAACGCATTAGGAAACAAGCACCTAGGTACATATGGTACACTTCACTTCAGCAGTTTACAAATCCTGGTTGACAATTAAATGAGCTCAGTTTAGGAGACTAGATTGAGACACAACACAAAGATATAGTATTGGGAAGTGTAAGTGGGCCAATAGATATGAGGGAAATATGCAATTCCCTCCCCTCATAGAGGAAACATGGAAAAAGGAGTTAATGGTGTGTTATAGCTAAGCAGAGAAGCCATGGGCCATACAATGGGACAACCCGAGTAACGCTGCCACGTGGAGGGATTTCAGGGGTACCAAGGACTGTATAAGGGGAACGGAGCTACACCCCTGGAACTCATGATGTCACTACTTAGTGGGGTAGGTTTCATTCATTCTATGGGGTGGTGGTGCAGCATGAAGAGACTCCACAGGTCCCTGTCGGAACTCAGCAGTGGACCCCTCGAAACTAACAGCTGGCGCATGTAAGAAACAAAGGTAAGGTAAGTTAGGAAAGCTGGTACACGACCAGTACCGGTATTAAACCAGCTCGTGGCTCACACCTACTCAGCTCCTAATAGCCAATAGCCAAATGACACATGCCTCAGTGTCGACGTCCTTATGACGTCAGCCCTTTGAGTTGTTACCGAAGCCTCATTTTTCATAAATTTATGGCCTATTTAACCCTACTTGATGCCCATTTTTGGTAAATTACTTGTTTTTACAAACTTGCCTAGCAGTTAAGCTTGGATTATAGCACCAGGTCGCTTTTAGCCCCTGCGTCGCTTTCCCTCTTGGGTTTTCTGCATTGGTTACAGGTATCTATCCATTCTTTCTCCTTACATTTTTCCTTCCTTTTTACTCATTCAAAATGGTCACCGCGAGAGTCAAGTCCAGAAAGTCTGAACCTAAAACCCCTCAAGCCCATGAAGTTAGGGCCATCCCTGGACCTGAACCCCTCATTGACACACAGGCTTGTATCCGTGACCAGCAGTACCCTTTTAGTGTCTCCCGTGTCAGGCTCGACCTGTTAGAAAGCCATGTGAAAGGCCAATACTGGTTCAGGGTTGTTCGGTCTGGCCTATTTTACCAAATTGTTCCACCCACCTTTCCAGTCACCGAGTTCATATGTTGGCTCAGAGATGCCTATGACGAACACAGGGAGGTATTTCTTTCGGTGCAAGGAAACAAGGTTTTTCATATATCCCCTGAGCTCATTAGAGACATCCTTTGTTTCCCCCACAGCCAGGAGTATGTCAAGTTCACAGAGTTGTCCTTGTCTCATCAGTCTTCCAAATTACCCTGGAAACAACAGAGTGAATTCCTCTCTTCCATCTCAGACTCTCGTCTCATGTCCATCCTGTCTTCGGACATGGTGCCCTTGACCGCATTCACATAAGGTCTCCAGCCTATTCTTTCTTTCATCTTAGGGTTGCTAGGTCTCAGACAGGTCGAGAGGGTGTCGAAATAATGCATAGCCCTCCTTTGGCTCATTTCCTAGCTGAGTGTCATTTTGGATATCCCCACTTTCTTGGCCTCGGCCATTCAAACCCAGTTTCAAGAACTACCCTCTACTAGGGCTTTCCGTTTCTGTTCACTAGTGTTTTAACTTTTTTCTGTTTGAGCACGCTGACAAGTTTGAAGCATTGGGCCTTGAAAAACTCTCAAGAACGAACAGCCAGCCAAGAACCGTCTTTGAGTGGAACATCTCAGTACGTCATCAGGCTAACGAGAGGGGTTACTCAAGGTTTTTGAATGATTTCATGACAATTTCCTACACCATAATTCATGACAGCCCCTTTCCCAGGATTTTTCTCGAGCAGAAAGACTAGCTGCAGTTTGGCGATGAGGAAAGCACAGGGGATTGGTATTTGTTTGACGACTACACCGAGATCAGATTCTATCGTGTAGATTTACCCCCCTATCGCCTGCCGTGGTTCCCTGTAATGTAGGTTTTCACCCTCGAATACATTCGCCAAACCATGAAAACGGATCAGTTCCACTTCGTTCCCACGAAGAAGGGCTATATCCTCAAGCTCCCTACTACCAGTGGCCCTTTTACCGTAAAATCAAGACACGCCCTCTCCACAGTGGAGACGCTACTTCAGGGGATGGATTTACTGCTGGGAAAAGTCTAGCCCTATGACCCAAAAGGAATTCTCTCTAATAGGAAAAGGAAGATTAGGTCCATTTCATATGTGCATTAGACTAGTCCCTTCATTGAATGGAGAGCTACCCTTGACACATGGCCCTTGGCTTCGCAGATGGAGGCCGAATCTTTGGCTTCAGAAGGAAGGGGCGACACCGCTTCAGCGGGTACAAGGAGGAAAGGGTAGACTGACGAGGCCGATTTTTCAGAGGAACCATAAGTTTTGGATACAGGGGAGGGGTCCCATCCCTCCAAGAAGCATAGAATTGATGATGTGGAGATTATCTAGGATGAGCCACCTCAAGAGGAGCTAATTAGATACGGGGAGCCTGATAAGAGAAAGGTCGGTTTCAGAGTTAATTATGATGGTGCTTCCTCTTCGGAACCCTCTGAGATATCACAGGCCATTTCGGTAAACAGAACCGAAGTAAGGGAAGAAATGAGAAACAGAAACCAGACAGTAAGGGACAAACTCCGAGCAGAATTGGCCAAGTTCGTGGATAAGTATCATACCCGGCTCACCTCAGAGCTAGATATGGATAAAGAATAGTTGATAATAGCTATCATGGAGGCAGTGCTAGATCCTACTACTGATGAAGTCAGCTACAAAGCTCTAGAGGTTGCTGTGAATCTATCAAAGGTCAACTTAACCGACAAACTTGGCCTTCACCAATGAATTGGGGACATGCTAAGGGACGAAGTTGTGAAGCTCGCGCTCGCATTAAGGAAGTTGGAAGACAAATACAAAGAGGTATTAGAGAATCAGAAAAAATAAAGGGCTAGTGCCAGGGGGATCAGCAATAACCTGCACCATCTCATAAGGATAATGAGCAAAAAAGGAAGTGATAAAGAAGGAGTTCGAAGGAAAATCACCCTGGATTTAGAGGTCAAGAACTTAGAGTTAAGGAGGAGACTCAACATTCCCCGTGGGGAATACATACAACCTGAGGAATTAGCCCAGGAAGAAAAAGAGAAATCGGCCCTCACTGATACCATTGCTTGGGAAAGGGATGAGAATGCTAAAACAGTTGCAGAAATGGTTGCCCTCATACAGAGATTGGCCGAATTGCAAGAAAAATTGGATACTCATGTCTACGTGACTCTGACTTCCGATACAGCAGGTGCTACTCCAAAAAATTTAACCAAGGCTCTGTCAGACCTATAGGTCTTAGGAAAGCAAGCCCATACAGCACAGCAGAGAGTTTAGGAGTTAGTAGCCAGGTTGGAACAAAAGGATATGATAATAGCGGCCCTGCAAGAAGAGGTGGATGGAGCGAAGAGAGAGAAATTGCAACAGGAAAAAGTCATCAAAGATCTAAACAATCGGATGAAAGGAAACACAACCCTCCTGGAAGCCAGGCGCCTCATCTGGACCGACATCGTATCAGAGGTAAGGAAATGTTGGAATTATATTATGTTAATGAATGATAAGAAGATTGTTGTCCGATTTTTCAAAGGGAAGTTGCAGGAAGGACAAGCAGAAGCCGAGAAAAAGGTGGTCATGGCCAAGAGGTATATCACTTACCTAAATAGATTGGGCTCTGAAGAGTTGGCTGTCCAAGGAATTGAAGACCGTTTCAGGGGAGTGATGGAAATCAGAAGGGTAATTGAGAAAGAGACCACGCGTGTAAATGCATTGAGTGGTTTGGAGCAGGTTTCCAAGGGAGTGGGGAAGTTTGAGCAAGAGTGGGACGAGCTGGTAAAAGCAGGCCTCCCATCATGTTGGGATCCTACAACTTCCATGTTTTCAGGTCTAACTGATTACGAAGAGAAGCTGACAGCGGTTATGAATCAGAAAAATATTCCCTGTGAGAAAACCACTCGCCTGAAAGCTGAAACTATAATTGCTGCCCTAGGCAAGGAGATTTCCCTTCTCTGTCAAATCAAACAGCGTTTGGCCGTACACGTGGATTACTCGGAATTTACTTATATACAGGCCTTAGTGGAGGTTTTTTCCACTATGCCCCCGCTAGGGGTGACCATATGGCAGAAATGCAGTGAGTACGTACCAGTCACCACACCGTCCCTCCAGTCCCAACCTCCTCAGAAGCATAAAGCTGGTTCATTCACGTCATTGGTGCTTCCAACTCAGCCAGCAGTTTCTACACCCCGTTCCTCTAAAAAATGATGATCATGATCTGGCCCTAGTGGCCTTTTTACTTGTTATTTTTACTTTGTAATATCGGGTGAAATCATCATTTCACCCTATGCATTTTTATTTTTTGTTTAAGTTGTTTTGTTTTCGATTGGCGCCTATGTTAAGGCCACTATAGAGATGATAAGAGGCATTTATCCTCATCATCAGTTTTGATTCTGATAGATACAAGCATCTGAAAAGATATTTTTGTGAACAAATGTTGGTCCAAATTATCTTCTGCTAAGGGTAAACAGGGGATTATAAAAGAAACAACCTGAGTTTATAGAAGGGTTCCAGATTTTCCAGAACAGAGACTGTTAATTGTAAATCCCCCTTTTGTAAATTTTTGAGGCCTTCTTGTGGTTTACTTCAAAGAATCCCATTGGGAGACCAAATGAAATTATTTTGTTGTGAGATGGATTTCTGGTGAGATCAGTCACAGTTTGTATTCTCTCTGTTATATTCTAATACAAACGTTTTGGCACTTCATCACTCTTTTCATATTATAAGCTACCGGAATGCGACTGCTTGATTAACTGGAAATGAATTTATTTTTCCAAGATACTCATGTCTATTGGTCTATGGTGCTTTAAATATGGCTCAGAGCTTTGATATTGTGTTCATATGTTACATCTCATTTACTCGCCTTTCTTCTGATATTAGATGGTGATAGATTCTTATATGATAATAAGCCTATCTATAGTTAATAGTCTCTCCATTTGTTGTCATTGTTACCATGCTTTCATATTTTTATAACGGTGCACTGTGTTTCATGATCTGGCCCTCCTCACAGCTTTTTTAAAAATCCAGATTCATCTTCGATCATGTATTTATAAGACCCTTATTATTTTACTATCAGGTATTACTGTTGTTATATCTCTGTTCCTGAGGTCTCAGTCCCACCTTATGAAGTTTTAAAAAAAAATTATAAACCAGAGGATTTATATCCCTTACCATGGAAATTTTTCTGAATCCTCTTGGCTTTAAGATGACCTAGGCACTGGTCCTTCACAACTCAGGGCCATCTCTAGGAGCTACAACACCCTTCACAGAAGGGCACCTTCTAGATTAATTTTGTTTTTTTGACTCACTTACTGCTACTTGGAATCTCATATACAACAGACAGATCATATGACATTTATTTTTTGCTTCTACCTACCTATATCTATGCAAATATATACATGACAACTCCATACACAATAAAATTTCACTTTCATTATGTCAATTTTTGTATGGAGGATCTTAAGCACACCATGGGACTAATCTTGGGTGATCTCTCTTTTTATTGGAATACATGTATGACATGTATCAACATAATGTAACTTTCTATCATCTTAATAGTAAATTTACGCCTTTTTTTGTGGGGGGGTGGTGGGGGAATAAAATTGAAAATAATCAATAGGCTTCAAGATGATGATGTCAGCCATAAAGGTAAATAGTTTTGGAAGGAAAGGAATAAAACTACTTATTTTAATCATATTTTTTATTTACCTCCTTACAAGTTTACTCAAATTTCAAGTGTAGGAACCCATTGCTTGCAAAATTAAATTGTGCATCCAAAGCGTACCCATGTTGCATACTTTTGATACCTCCACTATGATATAAAATGAAAAATACATGAAAAAAACATGTTTATATTTTTGATAAACCCACAACAAGATGATCTCAAAATACATGGAAAAACATAGAAAATGGATTTTCATGTATTTCCAATTTATCTCACTATGGGTCTATCAAAAGCATGCAGAGTGGGTACTTATATAATGTGAAATTTAATTTTGCAACCAATGAGGGCCTACACTTGCCCCCCTGTTATGTGGTCTCTGATGTACTTATCTATACCCTCTTGTGATCTATATTATGGATCTTTTCTGGCCAATTCTCTATAAGTTCCAATATTTTTTCAAAAGCCAAATTTAGGCACTTGTTTGGGACTAGTAGAGTGGTCCTTCTCTGCATGGACTTTCTACAAATTACTTGATCCATAAACTATCATGGATATTCCACTATATAGTTCACCATACTAGATATAATAAAATAATCCAAAGTGTATACTATGAAGGTTAAATTCCTTTAGGTTAAAGAGCCTTAGCTTGAGTGGTTTGGTGAACAATTGGTTCCCCTTGTTGCATGGGTTCAAGTCTCTCGAGACATGTTGTAACTGGAATATTTGTGGAATTTATAAAATAGTTTTATATGGTGTAATGGTGGAAACTGATCTTTCAAAGTAAGTGATTCTCCAAAAATTCTCATTCTGGTTTAAAAAAATGTCAAATTCCTTTAGATTCTAGAATTGTTATTATTGATTTTTTATTTATGCATGCAATATATAAAATGTTGAAAATAAAGAACAATGAAATGTAAACATCCACCAATCACAATGAACACCAAGATATGTTACAAGAAAGCCTTATAGAAGAAACATATCTAGAAGGTGGGGCTACTTTTTTATTTGAAATGGAAATGGTGCAAGTACAAGGAAAAGGCACTCTCTATGGAGTTACTTGAGACTTATGAATTCCAATATGTTACAGAATAAAAAACATATATGTTCTACTCTCTTTTTATCCACTCCCTGCTACTTTACTCTATCATAAAACAAAATGCACTCAAATAGAATGGAACCCCTTTCCCTCCAAATGGCCTAGTTATAACACTACCTGCTAACCAATTGATGGTTAGGCTTGACTCCTTAAAGTCTTAACTAGAGTTACAACTTTGACATTTTTATGTGCTTTATATAGTATTCTTCGTAATGGTCATGTAGCTAGCCCCTCTTCCATGAGTAACATAGGATGAAGTACCATCCACTCAAATTATGGTGGTAAATCACAATAGGTCAACTTCTGAGAAGCATAAATTTTGCATCCAAACCCTAATTGATGTTATGCTTGTATTAATGGATAGGTATTTGACTGTAGAATAACATCATAGGGTGCATGCATAAGTAGCAAGGTTTTTCCCCCAAAAAATATCACTTAATGCCTAAAAATAACCTCAAAAGGCTTCATACCATAATTCTCCAAACTAGGTCCCGCTACTATAACTACTCTTGCAAGTGGATTTATATGATTTTTCCACCCTGAAAACATCAAGATCGATGAAAAAAAATATAATGATCCAATCTATATCACTATTGGGAAGCTCATGAATTTCATAAGGTCCTTAGAAGGCACGGGGAATCCATCTAAAGCAAAAAAACCTCTCTCTTTTCTATGACTTCTAAAGTCCATGAAGATGAGTATCAATGCACCTCTCAAAATGCAATGATTATGAACACTTTTGTCTAATAAAATTAACATATTGATGTTTTGGAGGCATAATATTCCATGTTAAGAAATATATTTATCAATATCAACAAAGGATATCAATTTATTTCCTCCAATCTCAAGATGACAATGAATTAAATTCAAGATGATTTAAACGAGAAAGATATTTCCCATGAAATGATGGAAGACAACGTCTTGGGAAAACAACCAACATGTTTTTTTTTTTAATATTTATATGCTATAAATCAACAAGAATTTTAGGCATATTCTTGAGGCTCTACATTTACATAAAATTTTTGGATGCTAGAATTATAGACATCCATAATTCTTTATTTTTAACATATTTTGACTAATCAATATACTAAAAAAAATGTGCTAGCAGTATATATACAATCCTTACTATTTAACTCTATTACAATCTTTTATAATATATTTTTTCCAATTCAATTTTAAAAAATATATTAAATATGCATTACCCATTAATATCTAATATATTGAAACCTTAAATTTACTTTTTACTAAAAAAGGAAATACTTCAACATAAAAAAATTGAAATTCAATTTTTATTTAATATTTATTCATTTTGTCCCCAAGGAGGGTGCCCTGGAGTGGACCCTCCCCACTCACCCTGATATAATGATAGTTAAATTAAAGAGGAGTTATGGCTCTTGGGGTACTTGGCACTCTATATGTGCCCGAGTTAAATCATATGTTATGGTTTGCACCTCGCATCAACGGAAACATCAATCACGGGAAGCAAGTAACTCCAGCATGTGCAAGCCATCTTGGTGGCTTAGCACAATGGCTCTCCAACCTATTCGATTTATGATGTATTTGGTAGTGGCTTGTGATTCTTATCCCTAATTTTCACGATAAACACAAACAGTGGGGTCTCAATCTTCTCAGTTACACAACATGTACTCCAACCATTCCCAATTAGAGTGGAAATTAAGCATTGTTTAGTTGGGTTGGAAATTTTATTATCCTGGGTTGGTAGTTTTATTGGCTTGGCACCACCCTAATCCTCAGCCTTAACAATTATTCATATCCCAACACATGCACAACATTTTAGTTTAATCATGTTGGGATTCACTGGAGTTGCACTTCTATATATTAGTGGCTTTCCTCTGGCTTCTATTATTGTTCTCAAAATTGGCCTCGTAGGGGATATTTTGGTGCTAAGGGTAGCTACACTATCTATTAAGTTATCCATTTTTCATGTCTCCTTTTGCTCTGAATGGTTGATTCGTGGTTTAACTAGAGTCTAGGTTTGTATTTCCCTCTTGGGTTTTATGGTTCAACTTGGCCTCTAGTACCTATTCTACTCACTTTAATTCCTATCATTATCAACCTTCACCCTTATCCTCCTCGAGTGCTCTCCTCTCACGGGAAGTGCAATTCCTTTCCCTCTTTGACCTACCTCGTTTTCCTTGCTTGTTATCCCCCTTCCTTTGGCTCACCTTGTTGCACCCTTATACTCTAATTCTTCTTTACCTCCTTTGTAAATTTTCCTGCCCCTATTATGTCTCCCTTTTCCATCTGTTTATCCTCCTAGCTCCTTGTGTGTGCCATGCCATGTGGATGATTTTTTTATGGAAGAAGGGGTGGTAGGTAGGGGCATTCCTCTATCTCTAGGAAAAGCAATAGCCATGTCACTTCAACCTCTCAACTTTGTGCTTAGGTTCAAGCTCAAGAGTCTATGACTTATTACCAAGAACTCATCCTTGAGTTAGTTCGACGGGATATTGAACATGTGGAGGCAAAGTTGGGTTGGGAAAGGCGTTTCACCCCTGATTATCATGTTTATGTAGCCACTCGAGACTAGACACCTAACACTATAACTTCAACTAGATTGTGTCTCTATGGGTACATGCAAGTTATTAATGTTTATTGGGATACCAAAATTATTATGGGTCGAGTTCTCATTGACAATCCTGACAATTGGCAGGAGAACTCCATCATGCTAGAAGAGTTGGGGTCGAAAATTGATCGTATGGTTCATAAGCTCACTACTCTCATCAAGAGTTCAACCAACCACTCCTTCTCCCTAGGTGAGAAGGATGCTCAACTTACACAATTGCATAGAGACTCGGTTGAATAACTACTATGATTAACCAAATTTTTTATTTCATAATCAACAATTTCATATGTTTAATTTTTTTAATGTATGTCACAGCTTAGGATATTCAACCTATTTACATGTATTTCTACAGATTTGATGCTCTGCTTATACGAGGTCTCAACAACCTCAAAATTTTAAACCTATGCTTCTAGTCTAATTTCCCCATACGAAAAGCAATTAATTTTGTGATTTTCTTTTTAAAGTAATACAAAATACCTAACTTAAAAATAAATAAATAAATAATCATTTTACAAAAATAATTTAAAATTTCCAACAAATCAAACAAAGATTTGTGTTAAAAAGCACAACATATCAATTGAAAATTATGTTAACTTTAAAAAAAAATCTTTGATATTCAATGTTTTGGAATTTAATTACATAATGGTTGTTACGATAATCACAACATTCATTTCTTTAATCAATACAAAAAAAAAAAAGAACCTTTCTTGTTACGATAATCACAACATTCATTTCTTTAATCAATACCCAAAAAAAAAGAACCTTTCTCGTTTTGAGTTCATTTTTATTATTTTTCTATAACAAGTTTTTTTTTATATTATTATTATATAATATTTACTTATTATAATTTTTTTTGTATTAGTTTGTTTGTGACTTGTAAAATTATGTTTTATTAAAAAATTATAATTTAAAAGTGTTTTATTTGTCAAAGCATTAGGGGATCTCTTTCTATTTAGCTACCTTAACTTTTAAATTTTTTTTTTTACAAGATTTTGAATCTATAACTTCCATATCATGAGTGTTTTAACATAAAATTGTTATACATTTCATGAGTTTAGATAATAATAAAAATTATGCCAAAAAAAATGTTTTTAATTGATCTTTCATTATTAGTCTAAACATTTCACGAGTTTACATCATAATATTTTTTTTTATGCAAACAAAAAATATTTTTAATTGATCTTTAATTATTAATCTAACATGATATTAAAACATCGCTACCCAAGACTGCAAAAAGATCTAGCAAGGCAGAAACGTCAACCAAGTCTCTGACAACTGGAGACTAAACAATTTTTTTCATAGAATTAAACTCCTTAATAAAAATAACAAAACATAAAAGTTTCTTCATTAATTTCTATTTATATTAGGATTCTTTTTCTCTAATCCTCACAATCTTCCAAAGAATATTGGACATTTACCCCTGAATATGGACTCACTTAGGAAGTCCGAAACGTTGGGTTAAAAACCTCGAAACAGGTTATTCCTCTATTTCGAAAACAAATTCACCTATATGGATTCACTTTTCAAAAATTAAACTCCACATCGACCTCGCCAAAGGTGTCACCTTCCACGTGGTCATATGCAAAGCCAACCAACTAGACGACCTACTGGCAAACACTGGTGTTAACGGTAATACATGTCTCCTATCCAATTCGCGGGATGCCTTCGATCTGCCAGATGTCAGAAAAGAATGCTCTCGCATCAAGGAAAATGAAATGTCGGCCGAAGCACATCCCATCCCCTCGGAATCACTACTCCTCCCCCACAGCAATTATGATCCAGACCTCCCGCACCCTCACTAATTTCCATCTGTATGAGCATGCCTAAGGATTTGTCCCTATCAGAAGTCTGAATGACCGATCCAACTGTAACATTTATTTCCCACAGACGATCGCCAGCCCAGGTGTCCTATCCACCCACCACATCTCCTGGCTCGCATTTCTCCCTTCAGCCTATATTAACCACACCCTCCCAAACTATAGCTCATTCCATTTTTAGGCTTCTGCAACCCTATCTCCAGTTTCCTTGATTGCCTTCTCATCCATGTCTCTCCCCGCGCCCGGCCACCTCGGCCTCCCTTTGTACCCTGCGGCTCTGGCCCTGCTCCCACTGACCAACAACACTCTTATGGCCCCCGCAGAGCTAATGCCCCCCTCCCTGCCTGTGGTGGACGCGGCTGTGGTTCCCGCCGGACCACCCCCACTCGGCCCCCGGTAACGCGGGCAGAAAGCTATAGCCATAAACGCGGCGTTGGATTTTGCGACAGCCACCAGTTAGGATATGAAGACTTAAATCGAGGAAATTGAAGAAAAATCCAGGACAATCCGCAGAAGAACTCCAACAGAGAGAGTTGACAAAGCTTCCAGATGGATTCCCAACCCTGGCCTCACCAGAGCCAGGGAAAATCTATTCATTCGGGCCATTGAACTCCACTCGCAAACCAAGACCATGCTTTCCATGGCACTGCAAGAGCAATAAGACCGCAACAACATCATGGAACATAAAATTGACTCCCTCACTGAAAAATTTGTAATGTACGTTGGCGAGGTGCACCATCGCTTGTTCATTGATAAAATCTTCCCTTAATACGCTCTCCTCAAGCGTCAGACTACTACACACCAAATCAACCCCATCACCAAAGCTGAAGGTGTTGGTCCTTCTACTCCTCGAACTTTCTCTGTGCGTGTTAGCCCCAATGGCACTGGACCCTCTTCCAGCAAGAAGCAAAAATATGGCTTTGATGACGGCAACGCTCTAGAGTGTCCCATTAGTGTTGACGACTTCCTGATGGACAACATGGCCTAACCTTGCTCCCCTAGCTCCTTGTTCTCCAAGTTTTGCGACGGCGATCTCAAAATGTTCATTTTTACTTCATCAACGAGGCCAAAAGGCCTTTTTCTTGGCTTAACTACCTTTGTTTTGGTCACTACTCCATCCCCTATGTATCTCTCCCTGTAGTTACTTTCCCAGAGGGCGAAAACACTATCCAAAGTGACGAATGCAACAAGACAACAGTCTGTAATTTTTTCTGGTACTGATACCAATGTAACTCTCTGTTTTTATATGAATGTGAATAGATCCATATTATTTACAAAAAAAAAAACATGATATTAAAACATATACATCATTTTAATAAAAAGAGAATTCATCTTTTTATGATTAAATTCAGAAAATAATAGGCAAGAACAGATTTTTCAGTTTTTTTTCTTAACCAAACAAATTTTTTTCTTTATGTTTACAACATCCAAAATAACCAGTTTGAATTCTTTTTTTACTCATAAAATTGTAATATTGTAGCCAACAACATCGTCTCCAGGTTGTTCTCTCTCAATAGTATGATAAATTCTCATATAATCATGTACTCTCTTTTTTCTTCGAAAGAATAACAATTTTTTTTTAACAAAAAGGAAATAATTATAGAATTTCGGCTTCTGTGATCCATCATAAAATTATGTACAATTTTTTCGGTAATAATCACATTCAAATGAACATTGTCGACGCGTTTCGAACCAACCAGTGTGGTTCATCATCAAGACTAGGTGAATAATTCATTTTGATTTAAAGATAGGTGAATCATCAAGTCCTACTAGCACAATCGGTTAAGGATGACCCTCATCAAAAGGATGACCCATGATCAAACCTCACGAAGGTTGTTGCCTTTGTGCTAGGGGGAGGAGACAAGTTAAACCCAGTTAGCTTAGCGTTGGTGTGGCCCAAGCCAGGTGCGATCCTCGGATGATTTTGATAGTTTATATACCCCTAGGTGGCGGTTTCTTAAGCCACAGGTCAAACATGATATAATCTATGATAAACTGAGACCACTTAACAAACCAAACAAAATAAACAAAATCTAATTATTTTAAAATTTTATATTTTTTTCTAAAATAAATGATACAATTTTCAATAAACTTATTATTTTTCTTTACTTAAATTATAATTTTAAATACATAATTGATACATAACATTAAAACACAACTATAATTTTTTTATTTTTCATTACTTAAATTATAATTTTAAATGCATAATTAATACATAACATTAAAACACTTCAAAAATTTCTAATTTATATCCCTCTAACAACTTAAAATTTATTATTCTAACCATTTCTATCAAATTTAAACAAACACTCATCACAAAATATACCAGGAAAAAAAAGCATAAAACATTTAAATTATACTCTAAAAATATGTTGCTAATGTGAAAACCATTAACTTTATTCTCTAAAATTTGAAATAAATAATTTAATATTATTTTTCTTATTTTATAAAAATTCGCCATACATTAAATAATAACTAAATAGTCTATCACATCCAATATCAATCAGAGAATAAAATACTATATTAAAAGATACTTTTCAATACATTATAAAAAACAATCCCTTTCTTGGACGTTTGAACTAAATTCGAGTGTTTCTTTTTCAAAACTGCTTTCCAAAATTTGAAAGGACCGTTGAACTCATTCCAGTGATTTCTCTTTAAAGCCTAAAGAAAAAAGTATCCATTTCTAAAATGTTAAAGACAAAATTGTCCTTTTCAACTCCATCCAATGTAAGTGTTTGCAATTAATGGCGGAGATTCAGTGGTTTTATATCATTGTTCGAAGTTTCATTTTCGTGGATTTTACTCTCCAAATTAAAATAGTCATAAAAATATCTAAAGGCGGAGATCAAATTTTTAACAAGTTTGATATATATATGGACATATTATGGAATTTATTTTTGTTCTCCTTAAGGTTTAGGATAATTTTTTTTTGGAGATTGTAAAAGTATTATCTTTGCATAGGAGATTTGTAAGGTTCAAATTTCTCTCTTCCTACCTATCTCAGTTGGTTCATGTCACATTAATGTAACCCATAACATCATTAAATTTAATATTATTAACTAACAAAAAAATCATGATGATTTATAAGATGTGTGATACCTTTAACAAACTGTGAAAAATGAAAATGTGTGGTCTTCCATATATATTTGGAAGCATGGGTGGAAAATAAACATGAACTTATATTTGAAACTTAAATTTTGCTAACTTAATATTGAGATCAATGAGACATTATGATTAGATCAAATCTCTGTGAATATCATCTCACACCTCTCCCCTCATAGCGAATATCTCTACTCCCCTAGCCATATACATTTGCGAGCCTTTTGAATTTCCTTTAGTCAACTATGTAATGTAAGTGGGTCTAAAAATTGAGAATATTGCTTTCTCTTTAGAGTTCATAGATTCAAATATAGAGGGTTTAGTGTATGCACATCTCCATAGACTGATTGATAAAATCCCTACATGAAGGGGTCCCTTGCCCCACAAATAAAGGAGCCTTATACGTCAACTTGGTGCTTAGCTACTTTGTGACCCTAAATTGGGTTATTATTATTATTTAGTATTTAATCATTTTTTCATAAAATTATTATAAGATTCTATTAATGTCACAAATAAGTTACAAAGAATTTTCCCATAAGAGAGGTGTTCAACACATTCCAAGCTAGAAACAACAAAATAAAGAATGGGTCTGGATCATAAAGCTACCTAAGGCCTCTCATAAAAGACATTACAAAAGATCCCACCTTTAACTGGGCAATGGTTTTTCAAAAGAGTATTAATCTCCTTTGTTTAAACACTTCATTTGTTTTCTTTTTCCAAACATCTACCCACCCTATTGATTGGTGCCTTACTGGATTATAGTCCACAGGGACCAACTGGAGAGGAGAAAGAACCTTGTGAGATGCTTCTGACTCAGAAAGGGGAGATATGTTTGTTAGAATTAATGCTTACTTTAGAGTTGGTTGGGGTTTGTTGGAAATTGTTGAGATTTTCTCTCAACCTCTATCTCCAAATTTGGAATAAGTTGGATCTCATGACACCTATATGAATGTATTGTATCTAAGTTTGAATAGAGAATAAATTTGTATGTACAATTTATTTTCTTCATTTTAGTATCAAAGCTAGTAGCTCCAGGTGTAACGCACTTACGTGAGGGCCCAGTAATATGTATTTGTATTGGTGTGAGATTTTATGTGTGAGGATTTGTTTTTCTTTTCTGTGTGGGTTGTGAATTATTGCATGTTTTTCATCCTTGCAAGGAAGTTGTTTTTAAGTAATGTTGAAGTTACAAAGATTTAAGAGGGTTGGAAAACCCCTTCTATACAGGATCACAGAGTTAATGTTCTTAATACAAGGGTTTTAGCTTCTTTATTGGATAACAAAGAACTTATAGTGGATATTCATGGATTCGATTCCTTTAGAAAATGTTTGAGGTCTATAGAATCTGGTAATGGACTTCAAGGTCGTTGAATGCAGGAAGAGAATTATTTATTTATTTTATGATAAAGCTTAAATGGATAACTTGGAGCTACATATATATTCTAGCAAGCCTAGGAGTAATCTCAAATGTTGTAGCAAGATTGAATTTAGATTGAGCAGATTCGATCATGATGGAGATGTCATTCATAAGTGCTAGTTAATAAACCCCTCAATATGTTGAGATTCAACAAGATGATGAGCTTAGTGAAAATTAAGCACCTTCACTAAGTGGGGCCCGCAGGCCATTTTTAGGTGTATGTCTATTTTTAGACATGGTGAGCATATTCTATAAGTTGCAGGATGCTATTTGTATATGGTTGGTCAAATGTGAAAAATAGATGAAATTCTATTTTTAGAATATTGGGCAAAGTCTATTTATAGATCGCTGATCTAAAAATAGATGCATGTCGATTATTATTAGCTCTTAATAATAATCAGACACTAAACAACAACTTATTCTCTTGGAACACTTTGTTTCAGTGCACAGATGTGGCACATCAGTGGATTGAGGGAATTACGCAATTCTCAAGGGTTTACTAGAGCTAATGCATGGAGGACTCAGTTAGAATTGAAGTGGCAAAGTTATGACAGAGTTGGAAGAGTAGTTATGGGAGTTGTTATTTAGTTTAACTCAGTTAAGTGAGTTAAACTCAGTTGAGCTAGTCGTATCTAGTCTAACTGAAACATACACTAGTGAGAGTTAAGTGAATTAATTAGTTAATTAATTCACAACTAATAACTCACTAGCAACTGAACAAATACAGCAGTTAACTACTTGCATGTCAGTTCCAGTGGAGACCCAATGGAGAGATACGTGAAAGGGTGAGATGGACTATCCATTGTGACTATAGTGATGAATTCAATGCATCTGACACACATTGGAGTTTCCAATGAGGAATGCACAGTCAAGGCAAGGCCAATTCGAATTCATTCAAGGGTCTTCTTCAGCAGGGATTGCGCAGTGGAGGCAGGCTGTCAGGAGGCAAGAAATTGATGCATAGATATGCAAATTTCTGCATGACAGTGTGTAATGATTGTTGATTGTACTGAGAGCTTGATGTACTAAGCTTTGTATGAGATTAGTACATGATTCCATTGATATACATAATATATGATAGTTGGGGTTTTCATCTTTAAGCTTTCCCACTAAACAATTGTGTTATGTGCGACTGAATTTATTCACATGTGTTTACAATTGAGTTTTAAATTCCCGCAAGTTTAATAGTGGAAGGATTTTGTATTTAGCAAGAAGATAAATATTTTTAGATTAGGAGGATCCAGTAATACATTAATATTAATAAATTTCTACACAATATGGGAATTGATGCCTCTGGAAAACATTTCCAACTTTACGTAGGTGGCATGCTATTAAGGCAATTTTGTGTATTCAATTTGTGGCTTGACGAAAATCCCCAATTCTAAAATTTTGTGGATTGATGTTGTTGAAGTTGAAAGGTGTGTCTGAATATTGAACTAAAAGTTGATTCCATTGGTCAGAAAAGGGTGAATTGAACACTATTTCTCCCATCGCCATTGGTTTCATCGTGGCTGTTAATACCTTTGTCGTCATGCTATAGGATAGTTATTCATGTGGATAATTCATTGTCTCTCTTGATGCTACATGAGGTAAAAGTTTTAGATTAGTTTCTTTTGAACATGGAGTATATAACGTTTGAAAATTTTAATGGCCTTAATTTTCATACTTGGAAGGTAAAGATTCAACTGCAAATGATGCATAAAAATTATGGGGTATAGTAAAAGGCACAAAAGCAATGCCTACATAACCTAAAAAATTAATCAAATGAGGAAAAGGGAGGATAGAGCTAAGTATATCATTGGACTATCTCTTTTAGATTCCCAACTACATCTTATTGATTTAAAAAATCAATTGCAGAAATATAGGAACAATTGAGTAAGATATTTGGCAAAAAGCTATAAATGAAAATTTTTCCTTAAAATTACAAGCGTTAAAGCTTAAAATGCATAATGAGACAGCATTGTCCACTAAGATAAATAATTTAAAGTAGGCTTATAAGGAAATTGATGAAAATTGGTACTAAAGTAGATGATGAAGATTCAAAGGCAATTTTGTTAAAAATTCTATCTTCAAAGTATGACAATGTTATTTTTACTTTAAGTCAATTGTCCTCTTAAACACTAGATGAAACAATAACAACACTCTTAGCAAAAGAAAAGAGGATGAAAGAAGGAGACATGAAAGTTAGTTCACAAGATAAAAGTGCATTATTTTCCAAGGGAAGAATAAATAAAAACAAGAGTTTAGTTAAATGATTTTGTTGCCAAAGACATGGACATACAACCTTGATTTGCAAAATAAGTGCTAAATATCTTTTAAATGGAAAAATAAAAGAATCAACCAACATAGTGATCTCTAAAGACGCACTAGATTATTATAGTGATAATGAATTCAATACAGATACTCTCATAATTTTCTAGAATATAGCTATTGGTTATGTATGATATGTTGATTTTTGTGTAGCTTGGGAGGTACTGCAAGCCCTAAGCTTCGGGGTCTGGCAGTCAAAGTGCCACAAGAGTCACTTGTGAGCTTGGAACCCAAGCATGGGTTTTTTCACAAATCAGGATTTGGGCAAAAACCATGATGAATTTGAGCATGAGAAAATTTGAGGTGATAGATCTTGGAGTGGCAATTCCAACACTTCGAAAATCACTCAAATCAAAGCTCTAGAAATTGAGTTATGAAATTTTGAAGTTGTCATTAGTATTTGGATAGTCAAGTCATGTAGTCTTGAGGAGAATTCATCCAATAGACATGACTCTTCATGAATTAGTGGAGCCCTCATGTTTGTGTATAAATATGAGGTGTGTGAGATCATTATTGATACATCGCAAGTGCATCAAAGGTCAATATAAAAAACAAAAAAAATGGTTTTGAGGTTAAAAAAGCAGAAAAGGAGAGAAAAAAAAAAGTTTTCTATATTTTTTGCATGTGTGATTTAATATTGTTTGTATTCTAATGTGCAAAGTATTTCTATTTAGATTCTTGGTTTGGTAGCTTCAGAGATTTTAGGACTCTATCTTAGACCCAAAGTCACGAAAATTCAACTTGGTATCAGAGCATATCTGAGCTACTATGAGGGACAGTGAATCAAAGTGTGCACAATGAAGCAACTCAGAGGGATTTCTGGGTGTCTATATCATGGAGTAGAGGGTTCAGCTAGAGACATGGAGATGTCGTCTTGATTGGCTTGGCAGCGATATTGGCTGGGAGTTCTGGTGGATTAGTGGTGAGTCTCGTGAACAACAGTTTGTTGTAGGGAAAATTGTTGATCATGGTCTTTCTTTGATTTGTCATGGATGGTTGGGACAGTTCAAGGATTTCTTTGGCATGAACGATATCAGGTTGATCGAGATGGATTCATTTGATGGATTGGATATTGGCAGGCTAAGGTCTTCATCGGATCGTGATATTGCATATCCGATATTGGAGGGATTTGCACGTGTGGTGTTTGATCCAAGAGGATGAGTGTTTATAGGACTGAGCCAGTGGATATCGTGTAGGCTCAAAAGGAGTCCGGCCTTAGAGGGAGCAACCCTATGGAGGTTTGGGATCTCCAGGTTCATATGTGATGAGGCAGAGATAATATCGAGATTGACGGGTTCATTCTATATGGTATGTTGCAGTGATGGATGACAGATGGGCTAGTGTCACTGGACGATGATGGTTACTTCCTAGTCTTGAAAGTACCTCCCTCGCTAATAGGGAATGTTGATTTTTGTGTAGCTTGGTAGGTACTCCAAGCCCTAGGGTTTGAGGTTTGGAGGGAAAAGTGCTACAAGAGTCACTTTTGGGCTTGGAACCCAAGCATGGGGGTGTTCACCAATCAGGATTTGGGCCAAAACCATGATGAATTTGAGCATGATAAAATTTGAGGTGATAGAGCTTGCTGTGGCAATTCCAATGCTTCAAAAATCACTCAAATCAAAGCTCTAAAACTTGAGTTGTGAATTTTTGAAGTTGTCATTAGTATTTGGATAGTCAAGTCATGTAGGCTTGGGGAGAATTCATCCAATATACATGACCCTTCATGAACTCGTGTAGCCCTCATGTTTGTGTATAAATATGATGTGTGTGAGATGATTATTGATACATCCCAAGTGCATCAAAAGTCAAGATATCTCTGTGATTTTTAGTGCAAAGTTTGAGGCTAGAAAAGAGTAAAGGGCTTCCAAGTTTGGAGGGTATCTCTACAATTTGGTGTGGTGTTATTCTATGGAATATGCCGCAGACCTAAAGAAGTTGAGAAGGTGGCATAAGGGAAAATTGATGGAAGTGTGGGTTTATCTCCTTATCCAGATCATGCCGCAACAAAATGAAGGTATGTGGAGAGTTTTTTTTGTGCTATTTAGTGGTGGGTTTGTCTCTGTTTACAAGGCCATAGGGTGTTGTAGTTACAACAGCATGTGGAGGAGTATTTGAGAGAGCTGAGAGGCCTAGAAGGGATCTCCCTCTCTAGCTACAACCATATCCAAAATTAGTGCAGGTAAACAAAGGTGGTTTCTTTTCCTAAAGAGAGGATTATCATTATGTTCTAGGTCGTAGAGAAGGGTTGTTGCTACAACAGTTTAGGAGTAATGTTTGGAGGGTATAGAGACCTAGTTTAGGTCCTCTACCTAGGCTGCAAATATCCTGAGGAATAGCGCAGTCAAAACAGGTGTGTTTCCATGCATTTTAAATCTTATACCTTGATGTAGCTGAGACGTGGATTGTGGGCAGTGTGAGGAGGAACCTTAGGCTCTACAAGCAGTACGTTGGATGCCTAGTAGGACAGCTTAGGTGAAAACAGTTGAACAAGGAATCACGGTGAGTTGAATTAGGGTTAGGGCACTAGTGTGCCCTAACTAGAGCTTAAGCACAACACATATCTCAAGGCAAGGAGACAACAAAAAAGTGTGGTTGTAGATGACTCTTTCGTGATGTTTTGATGCAGGTGAATGGGTGTCCTAGAAGAGGACTAGTTGATGAAGTCTGATAGAATCCAAGAGGAGGGTTTCTTAGCTGTGAGGATGCCCTAGCTAGAGGTAGATGCTACAACAAGTATTGGACACTCATGGACTATTGGAGGCTAGCATGAGAGTGGACCAAGTGTGGACATGATTGGGCATTTATGGTCTGTCGGAGGACAATGTGATAGTGCCCAAGCTAGAGCTAGGTGTGCAACACTTTGATGGAAAAAATGTGGTTGCTATAGAGGCAGTTGTTGAGATCAAGGTTTGACAAACTCAGAGAACCAGTTGAGTAGCCCAATATTTGTGTGTGGAGAAGGACTTCTACAGCGGATGATGGACAATTTTCCTAGCATGTGTTCATTGTGGGAGATGGACATCTTGCAGTGATAGGTGGTAACCCTTCGTGCCCTATGTTAGTCTTCATCGGAGCAGCGCAGGAATACCATAGTGGCCTAAATTCCATGCGTATCTGAGAAGAAACAATGTGTAGATTGAGAGTTGTTCACAAACGGATTTGTGAACAATTCTATAGGAGTTTCGATGTGTTGTGACCTTGATGGACTAAGGTATAACTAGTGAGAAAATTAACAGTCGAGGTTCAGTTTCCAGATGGACTTGGAGCATTGATAGAGGCAGGAGATGCAGATCAGGAGTCGAAGGACTGGGCAGGTACAGGGTAAGACCGAGAGGAGCTTAGAGAGCATGCAAAAGCCAGATGGTCAGAGTATCTTGTTAAGGGAATATTGGTTGTCGATGTACTGACACCAAGCCCCAGTTTGTATCTTCTATTAATGGATGATTGAGGGACATTATCCCTGGTACGAGAGCCCTAGGCTATTGTATTATATGTTGTTTAATATAATGAAGGTGGGTTGAAAAATGTAAAAATTTGTCTATATTCTATGCATGTGTGATTTATTGTTGTTTATATTTCGCTATGCAAAGTAGTTCTGTTGAGATTATTGGTTTGGTAGCATTAGAGATTTTAAGACTCTATCCTAGACCTAAGGCCATGGAAATTCAACATGATATTATTTATTTTGTAAAATCATATGATGAAGAACCAATCATATAACATAGTAACATAATTTAAGCTAGTGGTTCTTGACGTACTTTGGTTCCAAAAAAACACATCACTGATTTGACTATGTCTACAATTTGTGATAAGTTGGTGGTTCTTGTTGGACTTTGGTCTTCCAAGAACAACAATTATTAAATATATTTGTGTGTTTGTGAGCTTGTATATGTGAAAAAGGTCAACTTGTATGATTGATTGCTAGATACATTCAATATCTAGACCACTTTCCCATATTACTAGTGAATACAATGAGTTATGCATTTCGACAGATGGAAGTATATTAATAGAATGATTTAGTATCTAGATTAATTTTCAAAGTATGTCAAGAATCATTGGTCACTACAAATACTTCATCGATCGTTAGAAGAATTTCATCTTCAATGGATGAAGTAACAACCTAGAATGGATGGTTGAGTAGGAGTGTAGTTTACAAGAGTTCAAAAGTGGATAGAAATGTTAATGAAGACTATACTAGACATAGATTAAAGTCCAAAAGTATTGTTATGTGATTTCAGTATTGTTACTTGTGAAGTAAACATTAAGGGAGCGTGTTCAATTAGACGAAATTCCATCTTAAAAGTGGTCTCTTAAGGAAAAATCAAGAAATTAATAAAAAATGTCATGTAAACACTTTTTTAATATTACTTTACTTTTATCTATGTTCCACAATATTTATTAGCACGAAATTTTAATAAAAAAATTAATATGTTATTTCTAATTTTTTACCTTTATCGAAATCCCTCAATATATGACACAATTAAAATAATTACATATATTTTATATTTAAATTTAAATGTCTATATTTATATTTTATATTTAATTGTCTATATTTTTTTTATATTTAACTATTTTTTTTGGTGTTTTTTAACTGAATTTGAAGCCCTAATTTTGCTCAGAATATAATTTTTGGTTGGAATTTTCATTTCTAGAATACATTTTTTTAACTATTTAACTCTTTTATATTTAATTATAATTAATTATTTAACTATATGTTCTATATTTTAGACATGAATTCTGTAATTTGTCCTTTTTAGAATAAGTTTTTTTGACTATTTTATATTAACTATAACTATATTTTATTTTTAACTATCTAACTATTTTATATTTAATTATAACTATATATATTTAACTTTCTATATGTATTTTATATTTAACTATTTTTTGGGTGTTTTTTTGGGCCTCGTTATTAATGTCAAATAGAACTGCATTTTTAATTTATATTTTTTCACTAATATCAAGATTTACGTTGCATTTATAACGTTTTTGATATCCTATTCATATCTGTAAGGTGGTAAATAATATTAATAAAATATTTCATGAATACCCAAATTAATAATAAAATATTTCACCGATACCCAAATGAATAATAAAATATTTCACCAATATCTAAATTAAATAATTTAAAATTATTTAGGGCATGTCCCTCTTTTTAAATTTAAAATATTTTGATTGGTTTACATATTATGACATGGAAATTATGTGAAAATTTCATGGACACTTTTTGGCTGAAATTTCCTCTAATTTAGAAATAATGCTTACTTTAGAGTAGGTTGGGTTTGTTGGAGATTATTCAGGTATTCTCTCAACCTCTATCTCTAAATCTGGAGTAAGTTAGATCTCACAAAACCTATATAAATGTATTGTATCTGAGTTTGAATAGAGAATAATTTTGTGTGTGCAATATTCTTTCTTCATTTATATCTCCATCTAACTTCGAGTTGACAAAATCATGTGGTCACTTCAATCTAATGGACAAATTAACCAAATTCCTTCTGATACGATTTTATGATAAACTTTAATTTCTTGAAAAAGAATAATAAAGAATCCCTTGGAATAAAAATTTATCTCATAGTTTGTCATCTAAGTTAGCGTAGTTATAGATTCGATGAAAATTGTGACCTCAAACTAGAACTTTATCCCTAAAAACCCATATATTTGTTTTAAAAACACCAAAACCGATCCCCAGATAAAATACTAGTGCTACTAAAACCATGGAAAATTTTAGGAGCTAATATTCGCAAGTGGGCTAATTTTCGATGATTTTTCCAACAAAAATATTCACCAATTTCCTTTTTTTATAAAAATGATTCGCCTAAATTTTACAATATAAAATTATTTTACGTTAAAATTCGCCAACATTATATATAGAGTATATATAATATCATTATAAATTTGAATAATTTTACAAATACATCAGTAAACATTTTATAGTTTGCATATTAGGGACTAGTGAGATTCGCCAATTTTTTAAACTTCAAGATAATTTTCCATCCTTAAAATTTTCCCTGACTAAAACCACCCTTTTTTCTAGTTGAAAATTAAAAACCATAAAATGAATTGTCAAATAAAAAAACGACACTTTCGCAATCACCTCATTTTTTATTTTAGAGTTAAAAATACAACCTGTTTGAAATCATGGCCTTAACAACTAATATCATTGCAAACGAAAACCTTTAAATCAACCCCCAAATTGAAAAGGATCCCCCTTTTCATGGTTAAAATTATAATTCATTTAAAATCGCAGCCTCAAAGGCTTTAAAATTGATCACTATATGAAGAAGTGATGACATTAGCAACATACCCTTTTTTATTTCAATGTTAAAATTACAACTGTTTGATACCATGACTGTCACGACCCTATACTTGTTGTACTCTTTCAACCACATATAGCGTGTGCGACACCACTATACTTTTTCTTTCACCAATACTAAAGTATATGGAATACGCTTATCTCAACACTTAGCCAATTTTCCAATAAGTGTTTCTTAACAATGCAGTGGAAAAAACTTCTTTAATTAATTAATATTTCATCAATACACAAGTACGCCCATACATACTTGGGAGGGGAAACTCCCATAAACATTTCCCAACAATAGTATAACAATGTTCAGTATTTTATAGAATACAAGTTTTTACATAAGTCATGCTACCAACTAACTTGGCCTACACACTTAACCAATTTTTCCGAAATTGTGCCACATTTGTGCAACACATTGCTACCACCTGCCCACACTACTCAATCCAGAAACTCCAATTTTAGTCACTTCACAATACTTTTTGCACGTCGTGCCTAGCTCGCTAACCTACTCAACACTTTATGCATGCAATCAGTACTTCTGTGACACAACCTACACGCTATGCACACTTATGTGACATAGTCTACATGCTACACCTATTTGTGTGACCCAGTCTGCACGGCGTGACCCGCCTTCATGATATGCATATTTCCGTGAACCAAATTGCATGTTTCACCCAAACAATCGACCTATCTTCCCACCATATTTATGTCTGTTGGTGCATGTTGGGGCCTTTGTTTTGAACAGAACAGTTTTTGAGTTGCGGAGAGCCGAAAGACAAGTAGTGAAGCGCAATCAAGGCAGACAGGGAGTTGTCACGGTTGCAGAAAAGCTGGAGGTATGTGGTGAGGCATAGATATATAATGACACAAATGGAAAAGATGGGAGACAAGGAACAAACAATAGAACTCCCAATGATAAAGAAGAAACAGAAGGCAATGGAGCGTAAGGGAATAAATTAGCGCAAAAGGGGAAAAGACTAATAGTGTCAGTTGGGAGGAACAAATAGGCAGGAAAGAAGTGACTTCGTAGTTAGTTAGTTAGTCAAAGAGAGAGGATGATAGGAGAGTAGAGCCTAGGGAGAGCTCCACGGAACCTTTTGTATTGAACTGAATTGTAATAGACTCTGCAGGGTATGTTTATGTTGTGTTGAACCAAGTTAATGGAATCAAACTGTTGTTTCGCTGTGTATTATGAATTGGTCTATGCTTGATTGTTGATGGTGAATGTATGCCTGTTTCAAATTTTTAATTTGGTACTTTGAATATGTAGTGATGAATGATAGCTTAGAGTTGAGATACATATATGTCTTTTGTATGCTCATAAATATGATCTGTGTTAGTAATCTTTCCTCGACGTCAATGATCTAGCCTATAATCCCAGTAAGGTCACAGGACGCCTCGGGTGAGACTCCCTGCTCCCTCGAGCAGGGTGAAAATGCCGACGTTGTCCTTGACTACAACGAAAGCCTTGTTGGCCTTAAGCCTGAACCTGGGTCTTGCCCAGAGACCTCCTTTTTCTCCAAAAAATGGTTCCATTTCTGGGACCTGAAAATTTATTTAGAAGATAGATCATGGTATCGAGGATTTATGAGGAGGAACTATGTAGCTAGTGGTACAAGCACATAGATCAGTTCATATCGCAACAAGTGGAGCTTCGACAACAAAGATAAAAGACTGTCAAGGATCGAGTCTTATTTTCTGACTCTACAAGTGACATGTATGAAATTTTCTGGGGAAAATTTCCTGAAGAGCTTTACAATTGGTTGCGAGGACTCCAGATCAAGTCACTCCCTAAAGGATTGCGTAGAGTCTCTCACAGTTGGATGCACACGAATCTAGCAGCGCTACATCGGTTAGATACAGATCTAACCCAAGCAGTGGATTTTTGGGTGCAAACTACCTTGGAGGGGTACATTGTAGAGTTTGCAACAGAGTGCTACCAATATTTTACAAAAGTATAAGACATATTTAGATCTGGGTTGTGGGGATAATTGTTGAAATAAATCCCATTGTGGATTAAAGCTCTGATGGTGGATGAGGGCCTGATGTCATTCCAAAATCCTGAGATGGAGACCTAAACCTCCAGTACTGGGGGAAGGAGTTGAGGGAAAGATGCTACGAGTAAGGAAACAGGGGGAATAGGGATATGGATGTCGGAACCTCCAGTAGGTTGAGAGAGTGGAGAGCACATCGAAGGGCGCAGATTGTTGAGAAGTGGCGAGAAAGGGCAATACGAGAATTTGAGAAGCAGGAGAAAAATCGACAAAACAAGGAAAAGGCGCCACAGATGACAGAGGAAAGAGAAGTTCAAATGGGACCCCAAGGAGTGGAAGGGTCCGTTAAGGAATTTAGGCAAGTTATAGGAGCCCAACCCGAAGAGAAAAAGGAGAAAAGTCCAATGAGGAGGATGCGCATCGAGGAGGAGTCTGATGTGGAGTTGAATGTTGCGATGGAGCAACTATTCCAAGAGAGGCCGACAACCACAACACAAGGTAATATTATTCCCTAAGCTTCAAGTAGCACTAGTCCTAACCTTCCCCTGGTACTCTATCATCCACCTGATAAGTTCTTTATTAAGTTACGGGAGTTTAGCAAGTTGAGTAGTACTAAATCCACAATCCATATATCTACTAGCAATAGTGCTAGTAGTGGAATCTCTCAACCGGGAAGCAGAGGTTTTGTTTTAGTACCACCAACACAAGGAAAGACGGCGGGATCATTCACCTGATACCCAAAATTCTCTGGAAAAAGGTAATGATGACGTAGAATAGCACTGGTATCTCTGCGAAGCAATTTGGAGGGCTCGACAGACACCAAATACGGTCAATTTAATTGAGTTTCAAACCACATTAAGGGAGCAAGCTTTGCGTTGGTTCATCAAATGGTAAAAATCACACCATAACCCAGCAATAGATGATGTTAAGAAGGAATTCATCTAAGAATTCAAGTTGCCTCAAACGAATTAGCAAGGATTGTCTAAGCTATGGGAAATCAAACAGCAGAAAGGAGAAACAACCCGGGATTTGATGAGAAGATTTAAAGACGCGATTGGAAAGCTAAGTTACCCAATCAATCCAATTCACCAGTGGGAATGGTTCATGAAATCACTCCTACCGTTGACAACGACACCGTTGACACAGCAAAAGATTGATACTCTTCAAGATGATGTCGAGCAAGCAATGAAAATAGAAGCAATGGCGAGATACCTGCAGCAGTTCAAAGGAGGGGTAGCGGTACAATATCCATCCATACTAGGACTACAACATCAAACAGCCAGTTTGATGGAGAAACTAAAAGATATTCAACCGGCATGGCCCTCAATAACCAATGTGTGGTGCACACACTGCTTGATGGAAGGACACGTAGCCACATAATGTCCGAGGTTACGGGGAGAAAATGTTGGAACTTTGGCGGCCGAAAAAAATGGGGCCACACCAGTCGGTGGAGTTATGCAGATAAATACTCAAGGGCTATACCAATCGCAACCCCACTTCTCAGGGTTCCCCAATCAACAGAATCAAACAGCAGTAGAATGCTGCGAAATATGGAAAGGTATTGGTCATCCTCCACAACTATGTCCAATTATGAAAAAATGCTCAAATGTTCCAAACAACATCTACTGAGAATTTTGTGCCTCTACAACTCATAATACAAAGCAATACAGAGCCCTTGATGCATTGGCAGAATGATTAGACAGGCCCTCCTATAGAGTAACAAGACTCCAAGGGGGCGAGGAGGAGGAATGAGAGGTAATAGAACTAGAGGAAGAGGACCAGTAAGGTGTTATAATTGTGATCAGGAAGGTCATGTAGCGAGAGAACATCTGTTACCCAGGAGACCATGGTGCTCTCAATGCAGATTCAATGCACATGCTAATGAAGACTGCCCAAAGCTTATTAAGAGGTGGGAAGAGAGATCCAGACAAAGGGGAGCTAACCTGGTTAATGCGGAACCAAGGATAGTAGAGACTCAACCTCTGCAAAGTGTAGCTATAGCCACGCAAAGAGGGAAGAATACAAGAGAGGATGCGCGAGACAAGGACCCAATAAATCAAACCAAATCGGCATCCCCAAAGAAAGCTTTCAGCCCAGACCAACAAATGCAATACTTTAAAGAAGCCCTAGAAACATTCTCACAGATAGGAAGACAACATAGTATGGAACTTCCACAACAATATAGTGAGGGAGGAAAGATAATCCATACAAGAACACCTATAGAAGAGTGGTTCCGACTGTTCCTGAAAACTGTAAACAATGGACAGATGTTGGAACAATTAAATCAAAATCTAGAAATGGTCATGCAAGGAGGAGTAGGACTTGGAGACTCAGGTAACTCGACTAAAAAATATATAATAAGAGTAAAAATAAATAAGAGAAGGATTGGAAAGGAGTTCCATGTAAACACTCAAGTTGCGGGATTCCAAATCAGAGACACAATTCTAGATCTTGGATTAGATGCCAACATTCTACCACAAAAGACATGGGAAGCACTAGGAAAACCGAAGTTGTCATACTCACCAATACAACTCAGAATGGCAAAGAAATACTGCATTTTACCAATATGAAGGCTAGAATAATTTGAGGTTGATGTTTTTAGAGTAAATACCTATACAGACTTTGAAGTAATAGATATCATGGGTGACAAGGACCCCTATCCTGCCTTGTTGGGGATAGATTGGGCCTTTGAAAATTATGCACTCATCAATTTAAAGAAGGAATTAATGATATTCGAAGATGATTAAGTCAAAGCAGTTCAACCATTGGACCCGTATCAAGGACCCCGATACACAGAGACTGTTGACAACAGAGAATATGCACAACTTTTAGATCAACTCTACCAACTGACGGAAGGAAGGAGAGAAGATTACATTAATCCCACAACAGGAGGAACAGTAAGCTGCAGAAGTGTTCAAAGTTCTGACCTAGGATCAGAAGTAGCTTGGGATGATTAGCAGAAGGGAGGATATGAAATCAACACTAGAAGATGTGCCAACGTTCGTGGATTCAACTGGATTGGTACAGAGGTAAGAGAATATCTAACTCTTTCAAATATGCAAGCTGTAAATACACTTATTACCAAAGTAGAAGAAAAAGTACCAATAGAACATAGAGTCCCTCTCATGGACATAGCACTACAATCCACGTCACAAAGATGGTGGGCAACCCATCGCAACTCTCTTTTGCAATGGGAAGATATTGCTAGAGCATTAAGAATAATATTTCATGCGGCTTCAGGACTGCAACTGGGAGAAAAGTACCGAGGGAATGTTGATCCCATAACACATCTAAACAGTTGCGAGTATAAGTGGAAGAAAGAGGGATATCCAAAATATTTATGGGAACACAACTTGATACATTAACTAGACACCATTCCACAAGCTTGGTACCTGACAGAAGAGAAGAAGAGAGGAACAGGTACCTGGGAAACAATTGCGAAAAAATTTACGCAATTTTTTTCTTTCAAGGGAGACACGGAACAGATTATAGATACCCTTCAAGTAATTAAAATAATATTATTCTTCCCAGAGCTTCAGGAGAGTGAGTAAATATCTTTATCATAGCAGAAATTGAAGGATTCAGTGGCATGTAAAAATATAGATCGAGAGATAGACGATGATGATTTAGAGAATATTCGACATCTATACTTTTAAGAAAAGGAAGTTGAAAGGGATATACAAGAAGAACCAACTACGGAGGGATTGCACATGTTACCCTTGAAGGCAAAGAAGAAAAATATTGGAAGCACAGAGAAGCTTGAAATTGAAGCCATTGGAGATTATTGGGACACAGAGACAACAAAAGAAATCTTTGACCTGCTACAAGAGTATGAAGACTTATTTCCATCTTCAGTGGCAGAGCTCAAAGGAATCAAAGGAGATGTGGGAGAGATGTGCATAGTCCTAAAACCAGATGCAAGGCCAGTAAAACATAGACCTTACCGCCTGAATCCAAGAGTAAAAGAAAAGGTTAAAGCAGAGATAGACAAAATGTTGAATGCAGGCTTGATTTTTCCAGTTGAGGAAGTAGAATGGGTCAGCCCAATTGTGATACAAAGTAAAAAGGAGAAATTAGAAATTAGAGTAAGTGTGGACTACAGAATTCTAAATAACGCATGCATTCATGATCCGTTTCCAACTCCATTTAGCAACGAAGTTCTTGACAATGTAGCGGGAAATGAAGCATACTCATTCACAGATGGCTTCTCAGGATATCATCAGGTGAGAATAGCAGAAGAAGACAAAAGAAAAACTACTTTCACAACAGAATGGGGATCATATGCCTATCATGTTATGCCTTTTGGGATAAATAATGCACCAGTTCTATTTTCACGGATAGTAATAGCAGCATTCAGATACTATATCCATAAGTTCCTAGAAGTATACATGGATGATTGGACAGTGTAAAATCTACTGAAGAACCATGCAAATCTGCTCAGGATTATTTTTGATAGGTGCAGACAGCTTCAAATTTCTCTGAATCTCAAAAAGTGCATCTTTGCAGTACCTTTTCTAACTCTTTTGGGACAAGTTGTCTGCAAACAAGGTGTATGTATGAACCCTGCGAAGGTGGCAGTAATTGTAAACATGGAAGCACCAGAGAACGTAAAATAGTTGAGGTCACTACTGGGACACACGGATACTACAGGAGGTTCATCCACAGCTACGCAAAATTCACATCATTAGAAAAGTTGTTGTGGAAGTCAGAACAATGTATATGGAACGATGAATGCACTAAGGCATTGGACATGTTGAAAGAGAAACTAGAAAGTGCACCTATATTGGCCCATCCCAATTAGGATAAACAGTTTCATGTCCACATTGACGCTTCAAGTATTGCTTTGGGAGCGGTGTTAGCTCAACCAGGAGAAACCTCCATAGATCACCCAGTATACTTCGCAAGCAGGAAGTTGTCAACGGCAGAAAGGAATTACACAACAATGGAAAGAGAGGCTCTTGCTATGGTATACTCTCTGCAAAAATTTCGCCACTACTTATTGGGAGGCACATTCAAGTTCTTCACAAATCACTCCACACTAAAATATCTGGTAAAAAAACCTGTACAGGAAGGCAGAATCTGCAGATGGCTCCTACTATTCGAGGAATTCACTTTCGAAGTAATAGTAAAACTGGGAAGGCTAAATGTTGGTCCTGACCATTTTTCAAGATTGGAGGATGGGGAAAATGGGGGATCCCTTGATGAACAGCTTAAGGATTCTTATATCTTCTGAGTAGAATCCATCCCAAATTATCTAAAACATATAGTGCCATACTTGGCCACAGGACAGTGCCAATCAGAATACACGACAACCCAAAAAAGACATCTAGTAGTTAAAGTGGCCAAATATCAACTCATAGCAGGGCAGTTATATAAAATGGGCCTCGATCGTATCCTTCGAATATGTGTCTTAGATCATGAAAGAGAAGACATATTCTAAGAGTGTCACAACGGAGTTGCGAGAGGCCATGTTGGCGCAAAACCCACCGCAAGGAAAATACTACATGCAGGATTATGGTGGCCCACCATACACAAATATAGCAAGGAATATGTGAAGAAATGCGATGTTTGCTAAAGAATAGGGCGACCATCACATCGAGATGAGCTGCCCCTGCAAACTGTGAGGGTTATGCAGGCATTTGAGAAATGGATCATCGACTTCATAGGACCAATTGCACCAACAGCGCGACACTCACAGGCAAGATATAAAATCACCGCAACTGACTACCTCACAATATGGGCAGAGGCGACACCAGTAAGGGATTGTACATCAGACACAATAGCTAGATTTATTTTTGAGAACATTAGTAGCAGGTTTGGTTGTCCAAGGAGCCTAACAAGTGATCAGGCACACATTTCATTAATGATACAATCAAATTGTTGTTGGACAACTTTATGATACAACACCACAAGAGCATCATGTACCACCCTCAGGCGAATGGAACCGTCGAGGATTTCAACAAAATCTTGGAGAAAGGACTAAAAAATATATGCAACGCTAACCATGATGATGAGGATGAAAGAATACCAGCCACACTGTGGGCATACAAGACAACAATAAAGAGACTGCATAATCAAACTCCATTCCAGTTAGTATACAGGAAAGAGGCAGTAATAGTAGCTGAGTTTATCATACCAAACCTCTTAACTACTTCAACAACAGACATGACAAAGGAGGACTCCATCTCTGCATGCCTCCATGAATCGCAAGAGCTTGAAGAAGATATATTTCTAGCGTATTTCCATCAATCAATTCAGAAACAACGAAAAAAAACCTAGCATGACTACCACATTAAACATAAAACATTCACTATTGGTGGAAAAGTACTGCTTTATGACAACAAATTCCATAAGTTCCCGCGGAAGCTCAAGATGCACTAGATGGGAACGTATTACGTCATAGAGATAAAATATTCAGGCAAAGTCGTTATCATCAGTAGGCACCACCCGAGAGCAGTCAGTAGATTAGATTCAATATCTCTCTCGCAACTGAGACGAGCCATAGAATAGTTTATGTTTTAATATTTTCAGTCCATTAGAGTAGGAATCCTCAATAAGAAACCAGCAAAGTCACGCAAAGACAAAAATCACCCTGTTGCGATGTGGAGACCACATCGCAACCAATTTTGGTCGGGGGGAGAGCCTACAGTGTTACATAGCCTAATTATGTCAACCATAATTCACTCATAATGACCCATCATACCGTTGTCAGTTCGTAATATCACCTGAATTTGAAAAATAACTACCGTAATTAGTAACCCCCATACCGTAATAAAGTTTCCATATTAAGCCATAATTATTACCCGTCATGTCTACCCGATTTTCGAAACCAGCATCAGCACTATCAGAGTACACCTCATCCCGGTAATTAATCACACGATTATAGCCATGGGTAAAGACAACAAGAATTAATTAGTTATGGTGTCGCATCAACATCATTCATGCCAGTAATACTACTTAACCCGCATGAAGGAGGGAAACAGCAGAATGCCAGAAAATTTCGAGTTATCAGAGAAAGAAATGGCTATAATGATAAGCCCAATTCCAACAGTAGAAATTCAGAGCAGTAGACTAGCAGCAACAGTTCTAGGATACAACAGAAGGAAGAAAATGACGAAGATGTCTATCTCAATCGTTTATCCAGAGCTCGATGGAAGAATTCAAAGAGTGGAGTCGCTGATAGGAAAATATGACAATGCCTCATTGATAAATACCGAATTCATAGACTTATACCAGTTCCTAGCATTGAAAAGGCAGGTGTACATTGAAAATCATGCGAAGGAGGGAGGAGGTGAAGCAATGAATGTGCACCCAGACTTCAGAGGCATCCAGAGATCAATAATCCTGCACCTCAGAAGCCTTCCGGTATTCAGGATGTTGGGAGTAGCAATGCAGTGCACCAAGTTCTTGATTAGCAGAATTCAGAATGGATCATTATGGCTTAAGAGGGAGATACCAATTCATGCAGAAGACATATACAGACTCATAGGGTTATCAGCGATATGAAACAACATATCATCGGCCTTTCAAAATACGTCCAAGAGGGCTAAGAAGATAGGATATTGTGACTACTACAGAAAGTATGAAATAAGGAGAGGGGGGGAATGAGAAAAAATTGACCTCATCAACAACCCAGTAGTCAAATTCACTTTCTAATTGATTGTTGGGAAAACGATGAGGCATTACACTAAGGGGGAATGCACCCTTGACATAATCTCAGTCGCAGAGCATTGCATTCAAGGAGCACAGTTGAATTGGTCCACCTTCCTATTACATGAGTTGTTTGAGGCTTGCGAGGACAACTACAAATGAGCCACAAGATTTATATGTGGTTATCTAATCATGGCCCTCGCAAAGTGGAAGTGGAGTCCACCAGGAATTAAACCACTTGTGGAGATCACTCAAGACCAACCAATGGCACTAAGGTACACGCCATGGAAGATATCAGGGGACCCAAGCACCAAAGAGGTCAATGAGGAATATTTTGCAGCCTAGTATAGACAAATGATCGACGTAGTTAGAAGTCAACAAATAATTCCAAGAAGCTTATTAGATAGATACTTCCCACTGATCTGATTTTGGGTGACACATAACCGAACCTATGTCCGACTAAGCTACGTTGATGAAAATAATTTCCATAAGAAGCCATTGAAGTTCCAAATAATGGAAGAGGCCTTCCACATAAAATTTTCTTCATGGCCAGGAGCGGTAATGGAGATCAGAAGTGGGATCCCAATTTACTCTTTTGATGTGATGCTCCCAAAAGCACTTATGGGGAGACACCGGAAGAAACAATGCAGAGTATCTCTGAACGACAACTACGGCCACTGCTAAACCAGTTGCACACATGGGTGAAAGGCTTCAATAAGTTAATAGGAACTCTTAGCATCACATCTACTATATTTCCAACTTTTTTTGAATTTTAGACATTGAACTCTGCATCCCCGTCCACCACCACCCCCATCCTAACTGCACTACCATCTACCACATTCCACTCCCCTTCGCTGCCCACTATCACTCCAATTTGCAAAACCAAGCCAACTAAACCCCGAGTCCCAGCACCTAAAGGGAAAAGAGCCCGAACCATGGGACCTAAGCAAGTGGTCGATCTCACTGGAGAAGACCAACCCCAGCCAATAGTGACGGGAATGTTAATTCAAGAAGAGCCAGGGGTCGCCACCCAGACCACCTCTGCGTTACCAACATCTTATCCATCAAAATTTCTCAACATAAAAATCTCATCACCACTCCATACGCACGATTCATCACCGCACACCTCATTCACATCCAAGTACCACCCAACCCACACTCCATCCACCTCTGCAACCATTTCAGATCTTATACCACCAAGGAATCTAACGAATTTTGATATTGAGGCAAAGGTTAACTCAGGTACATCTTAAGTATTTGAGGTTGACAAAAACAGAGTGGGACAGGGCACCTTTTTAGAGTTATTAATCCAGGAAGGGTCCCTCATTTCTGATACAACCCCCACCACACCAGAGTGAAACCCATTCCAGCAATCCAATTTATTATTGCAACAGTTCATGCCATCCACTAGTCTACACATTCCTGAGCCCCAGCCGCCACAACAAAGTCAACCAACATCCCCACAGGTACATTCTGAAAGATCAATCTCTAGCAAGCAACTACTCAGGGAGAGACATCCAAGCCAATAGATGTCGAGTAGTGGGAACATGCAAAGCTGGGGACCCAACCAACTTTTCAATTTCATCCAGATGGCATCACGACAAGTAGAAGGTATCCACAATGACCTATTGCAGATATTTGAGCAGAAACAACAACAAGTGATTACACTTACTGATGAGCGCAATCAAATCCAAGGCAAAAATGATAACCTACATCAACAACTAGACCAAGTAACAGAGGCCTTTAAGGACCTATGGTCGACTGTCACTGCCCTAGAAAACACAACACCTGTAGATATTTCGTCATGTTCAATGGTCAAAATATCCATTCGAGTCAAAATGGCATGTACGAGCCTGGAAGAGCAAACTAGGAGTTAAAAGAGTCGCTTGTAGCGAGACCAGCATTACCAGATCCCTCTACAATATATGCCAAGAAAGTAGCGGAGAGGCAAAGAGAGATGCAGGGTATAAAGGACACACTCGGCACGGTAGTCAAGGAAGCATACATACTGTTGGAGCAACTACATGAGTGCTCAAATTCTCTAACAATGAAGGGATAATTGGTTTCAGAGCAACTGCAAAGGATTGTCCTTGAAATCAGGGAGACCACAGATCCGGTCAGCAGAACTCAACTGTATGACTAAGAAGACGTACTTGAAACAAAAATCCAGGCCATCGAGGAACACTCAGTGAAAACAAAGAAAATTCTCAGGTACCTACGGCAACCTGTGAATTAGAAGGTGGAGGAAATTCAGCAACTGGCAACTGAAGCCGAACCCAAAATCCAGGAAGTGTTCAACAAACTGACGCAGGTAATGGATGCGACTCACGCTGACAGAATCATCACTAAAAAAAAGCCTGTGATTAAGGTATGGCATCAAGCCATAACTGAGTTCACAGAGCTCATAACATAAACTATGAGCAAGGTTCCCGAGTTGGGGCCTTTGTTGGAACAGGGCAAACCAGGCCAAGAAAAGACAGAGATGGAAGCAACATGAGAAACTAGGATAGTACTGGAAGCCTATAGACCACCAGAAGTCACAACAACAGGGAAATATTGACTCGGGACGAGTCAATAGTATGTGATCGGGGCCTGTTGGGGCCTTTGTTTTGAACATAACAGTTTTTGAGTTGTGGAGAGCCGGAAGACAGGTGGCAGAGTGCAATCAAGGTAGACAGGGAGTTGTCACGGTTGCAGAAAACCTGGAGGCAGGTGGTGGGGCATATACAGGTAATGACACAAATGGAAAATATGGGAGACAAGGAACAAACAGTAGAAATCCCAGTGATAAATAAGAAACAGAAGGCAGCACAATGCAGGGGAACATATGAGCGCAAAAGGGGAAAAGACTGACAGTGTCAGTCGGCAAGAACAAATAGGCAGGAAATAAGTGACTCCATAGTTAGTTAGTTAGTTAGTCAGAGAGAGAGGCTGATAGGAGAATAGAGCCTACAAAGAGCTTTATGGAGCCTTTTTTATTGAACTAAATTGTAATAGACTCTGCGGAGTATGTTTATGTTGTGTTGAACCAAGTTACTGGAATCAGACTATTGTTGTGTTGTATATTATGAATTGGTCTATGCTTGATTGTTGATGGTGAATGTATGCCAGTTTTAAATTTTTAATTTGGTACTCTGAATATGTAGTGATGCATGATAGCTTACTTCTTAGAGTTGAGATACATATATGTCTTTTGTATGCTCATAAATATGATCTGTGTTAGTAATATTTCCTCAACGTCAAAGATCTAGCCTCTAATCCCAGTAAGGTCGCGACACACCTCGGGTGAGACTCCCTGCTCCCTCGAGCAGGGTTAAAATGTCGACATTGTCCTAGACTATAGTGGAAACCTTGTTGGCCTCAAGCCTGAACTTGGTTCATGCCCAGAGACCTCCTTTTTCGCCAACATTGCGGACGCATGGCCTGTACATAGTGCGGCCTGTTGCCCGACTGACCCAACCTGCCTATCCTCCTAAATGTATTCTCGAGTCGGCTCATGCCACCCACTCACCCAACTCCTACACGAAGGTTCCAACACAGTCATGTCGCTCGTCTTGGATGCGCACCTATCCTGGTGCCCAACATGGGTCGCCCAACACACTCTTTCACAACTCGCCAAATCGCCTTCCCATGCACATGCCTCGTCCACTCGTCAACCTGACTCGCCCGTCCACCGTGCACATTGTTAGTTTCAGTCTTTGCAGCCTTCCTCTAGTGATCAAACATGCTCTTACAAGGTGATTTTAAGGTTTCAAGGTCAAATTTTGTCATTTCAGTGAGTATTCAAGTAAAATTTGGTCACTAGGTATTAGGTCTAGGGTTTTTTTTCACTCTTTTCAAAGTTTTCCAAATGTCGGTCCATGTCACCATTCAGTTGAGTGTACCATCATTCAGAGGGTTTTCATCATCATGTCAAGTTCCAATGGATCATTTTACACCTTGTTCATGCTTCAGTTGTGCCTAGGTAAGGTTCATTTCCCTCTCCTAGGGTTTTGAAGGTAATTTCTATTGGATGGTCAACTCATCAGCAAAAATTGTATCCTGATGTTCATACACCTTCCCTTATCCTTAATGTACCTTATTAAACACTTCCCATCACTGAGATCCCCCAAATTCCTCATTTTTGCACAAACCCTAGTTTCTTGCTACAACTTGGCAATTTTCTAGGCTAGGCCTGTGTTTTGCCCTTTTGGACCCCTTCCCCTCACTAAATATCTGAAATTACACTTTCCCCTACTTCCTAACATCCCTCCCTACTTCCCAAAATTTTCTTAAGAATTTAGAAGCCCCTTATCCCCTTCATTTCGCTTCATTTCGACACATCCCTTGCTCTGCCACATCTAGATAGGTTTACCCAATGATGTTTCTGAGCAATAAAAGATGAATTTTGGGAAAACTGAGAGAGGTTTTTGTCCAAAATAGGCCAAGGAAGAAAACCCTCCTTCAACTTTTACACAGGTGTCATGGTTTTAGAGAAATGTCAAAAATATCGTTGCCTCGGGAGAATTGATGCACCTCTGAAGTGACCTTGGGAAAATCAAGATTTTTCCTAGCTTGGTTGGCCAAATGACTTGGTTGATGAGTAAAATAATAACTAGACACAAAAATATTTCCAATGAGCTATCATGATCTCAATTTGGAGATGAGGAAGACCTTCAAAAGTTGACTGCAATAGCACTCTGCCTTGAGGCAGCCTCATTCTGCTCATTTTGACCAATCTTGGGAGATTTGATTTTTGACAGGGTAAATTAACTCCAAATTGAAAAATTCTAGTTGGGTTGGAAATTAGACTCAATAAGATTTCCAATGAGCTATCCTACACCCAATTTTTACACCGGGAAGGTCTCCAAAAGTCTCCTACAAATGGCGCTACTGGGTACCGTGTTGTAAAAATGAACTGGCACGACGCATAGAGATGGTGCGGCGCATTGGGCTAAAAAGCCTAAAACATTATTCAATTCTTCCTCCAAAAGCTCCAAAATTGCAAATTCTTCATTCCAAAACTAAGTTAACATCTCCATATTACCAATATATGAGTTTCCATCAGTGTTTATGGTGTTCCAATAGGTGAAAAATAAAACCCTAGCTCCTTGCACAGTTTCATTGAAAATCTTCCTAAGGTTTGCAAAATTGCCATTTTTTGCTGTCTTATTCCCCTCTACCACTTTCACATCCCCTTCACTAAATTTCATTAGTTTCATTTCCCATATCCCTAAATTCATCTACCCCTATCCCATATTCCCATTATCCCATCCTAATTACAAATTTCCCAAAATCCCAGGTTTCCCAAACAGTTTAGTGATTGTCCCTTCTCCAAAAGTTTGTCAAATTCTCAAAGGGAAAACTACCACTTGACAAGTCTATTTTTCCCACTGCCCATATTTTCCACAGTCCTTTCCCTTTGATACATTTGGCAATCAAGACAAAGACACCAAACTCTTCATATTCACCTCAGGCAACATAGATGAAGAAGCCATCGAGGAGGCATGAAAAGACATGATCCTGACCGAAGCTTCTTTGGCTGAGAATAGTACTTGATGAGGGACCTTCAGTCCAAATTTCAAGGAATTTGGAGAAAATTTTGTCATTTTTGAATTTTTGGGTCACAAAACAGATTTTCCTGCCCAATGCGTAGCGCCACTTGGCGCGCGCTTACGATTGGGAGATCCTCTGGAGGAAAAATTGGTATTTCTGGATTTTTTATGAAAATTTATGCATGCTTAGGAATTTCCTAAGAATTTCATCAAGTTCTAGGTTGCCTAAAGGGTCAAAAACACCTTGAAAATGGCCTTTCTGCCACTTTTTGCACACACAGGAACCAGTCTCGGGAGATTTGATTTTTGGAGGGGCAATTGGACACCAAATCCAGAAATTCGACTTGGGTTGGAAATTAGACAGGCAGGGCTTTCCAACGAGCTATCATGAGCTCAATTTGGACTTCGGGAAGGGCCTAAAAATCAACTCCACACTTGTGCTACGCATAGAGATTTTGGGCGCAGCGCATAGAGAATTTTGGCCTATTTTTCACTCAGCAGCTCAGAATTTCGCCTAGTTTTGGCCGGTTTCACTTTTTCATGTAAATATTGATGTAATTTGATGTAATTTCATATCCATGATGTAATTTTGGCACATTTTTACTTGTTCTAGGAGATTCATTCACCAAAAGGTGAAATGCGAGTGAATGGATCAGTTTCCTAGCATATAGAGGCAAGTTGTTTTCATTGCCTATTTTTCAGTTCCTAGTTTAGATATGGTTGAAACAACTCCTATAATGATGAGCTCGACCCCTAGAGGCATGGGGAGGAGTTAGGCTTGTCTATATTATGTATTTTCTTAGACATTTTCAGGGTTGGACACTTGGGATTGTTCAGCACTTCATTGTACATTCATTCTGCAATTTTGGCAAAGGAATAGACCAGGGTTTGTATCCCTCTTTGGGATCCTTGTGGCTCTGTGTTTTGATGGTGTTTTTATCCATGTATTTTTAAGTTCATTGATGTTTATGTGTACCATTTTCATTCTCCTTTCTTCTTAAATTAAGCAAATCAATGTTAAAGGTAGAATTCAATAGCTTGCTTTGCTCTGCCTTTAGTTTCGCTTAATTTTACATGTTTTCATCTGTTTGAGGAGGAATCTTGAGACCCTCTTTCCCTCTTCAGCTCCCCACCAGTCTGATCCATCCATTCAATCAATCTAAATCATCAAAACACTTGCCTTCCTCGCCCCAATCAGAACTCTGCAAAAACTAGGCCTTATCCCCGCACCCAAAACTACCTTTCCCTTTGATCCAACGAAAACCCAAAAAATCAACCTCAAACTCCTTCATTTATATACCTAGCCTAAAATTATCTTTTGTTTCAGTCATCTCAAGCCCTATTGATTACTTTTCACTGAGATTGACCCGAAGAGAGCCCTCTCCTGTTCTGGTAGGGCTAGCTACCAGACTGAGCGTGGTTTGATGTTACCCTGAACTCTGCCTTTCTTCAGCCTGAGGTAGATTTAGGCGATAACATAGTGGCAACCATACTGGGGAGAAAATGGTTTTCTTGTTGGTGTTATTTGTTTTATAAGCTACACACGGAGCCTGAAGTTATGCCAGGAAGCCTTCAAAACGCTCTTGCTTTGCATTAGCGAAAGTAGATAAACGTTGCTTCAGTCAATCTCCGGTCTAGTTTGTAAACGTGACACTTGAATTGTAAATTGCCCCAGTATATGTATCAAGTTAGATCTGATGGTTGATGGTGGACAACGATTAGACACCGCAAGGCTGAAATCATTCACCTGGCGACTCTAAATCATTTTCGAGATCAGATCCAAGGACTCCACTGGAGGATGAACCTGATTAGTAGAAACATGAAAGGACAATGTGGAAAGATCAGGTATTCAAGTTGGAATTTCATCCAAGACATTTTGTTCTTTGTCATAAATTATTTCTTCTCTTTTCCCGAGAATGTCAAGAAGGCTTTGAAAAGTATATTGTATTTGAGAAAACATCCTCGGCCTGCATTTGATTCCTTCCCTTTGAAGATTGTAAATACCAAAGAGTTACATGCTTTTGAGCTTGATCAAGACCTTTCTTCCGAATCTTGTGATGACCATCTTCAAACTGATGAACCTCAAGAGACCAAGACTGATTCTGCAGCATTTGTACATAACCCTATAATTTTTAAAATTCCAGATCGATACAAGCCTCTGATTTTACCTCCTATATCCCATGCTTTCCCTAAAAATCATGACCTATATCTACCAAGATTTGACGGTGAACGCGACAACATCACTGCTGAGAGAAATGTTCTGAATTTTGAGTCTTTTCTTGACCTTTTTGAAGTTGATGAAGAGGATGTCAGTATTAGGCTTTTTGCTCTTTCTTTTCAAGGCCAAGTGAAGAGTTGGTTCAAAACCTTGCCTGATGCGAGCATCTCAGATTTCCAGCAGTTCGTCGAAGTTTTCCTCGACAAGTGGGTGGTCAGACATAACCTTTTCTTGATTATAGAAGAGTATAACCAGCTGAAAAGACTGCCAGGGGAGACAGTACAACAGTTTTCTGCCAGATTTAACCAAGTTTATTTTTCGATGCCAGTTGATATAAGACCTCATCCTAGATCTGCTCTCTTGCACTATCCGGGTGCCTTTGATCCGGAAATGGAGTTTCAGCTCAGAGAAAGGAATCTTGCAACACTTGAAGAGATGCAGAACAGTGCAGTAAATGTAGAGGCTCATTTGCTGATTCGAAGGGCAAGGTTGAAGGAAGAAGAGATGAAAAACATGGATCCGGAGAAATCGACATCTCTAGAGGTAAATCTTGACATGTTGGTAAGTGCATTAGAAGAGATGATGCAAAAGATCACCACAAGGAATGAGTATAGCATTCAAACCCATGGCTCGATGATTGAAGAAAAACAAGTTGCTGATCCAAAACATTTTGTTTCTTATTCCAGTTCTCATAGTGATTGCTTTATAGATCATCTTGAAGAAGAGAGAGCTGTTGATATGACATGTATGCTTGATGATGTGTTTTATACTGATGATTTTCCCCATTTTGATCAGTATGATGATGATTATGTTCTCCAAACATAAGCTAATCTTGCAGACAAATCAGCAGCTAGTTTGTGGAAGGAGGAAGTTCACTTTCAGCAGCTCGAGTACAGTGATCAACCGATGCATATTAGCTATGACAGTGATGAGGAAAGTGCAGCAAATTTTGAAGTAAGTGAAGGATCTTTACCTTTTTGTTTTGATTCGTTTCAGTTCATCAGAGACAACTTCCATGCTATCAGAAATCAACTGTCGACAAGTCTTGATCTAGACCATCTTGAGGGCAATGAAAACCTTGTTCAAGATTTCTCATATTCAAATTTGCAGCACCCAAATGCCATTGATTGTCAAGTTGCAGATGAAGCCATGGAAGCTGGCACATATGATCAAATTATACAAGATGATTTCATACCTTTCTGTTTTGAATCATTTCAGTTTTTGAAGGGTAAATTGCATAGTAAATCTTCAAATGAGCAGCTTGTAGAAAATCATGTAATCTCATCAGAAACAATAGAAAATGGGTTGCAGCAGTCTTTTCAAGTTTTTCACGATCCAATAGCTGATGTGTTGGATGATGTTTGCAGTCAAATTCCTTCTCCATTGACTATATGTAAGCTTGAAACGTGTGCTGATATAAACTTGATCTGGCAGCCAGTCTCTTTGTCATTTTTAGCAGGAGTCTCGTCACAAAGCCCAAAACAAAGTTTGCATTCATGGTATGAGGAGAAGAGAAGTAATCCATTGGATGAGCTAAGTCCTAGTGTGCATGAACTTCAAGATCCTTATGCAGTGTTTTTGGAGGCGGATAGAGAATCCATAGTATTCAACAGATCTGTTCACAAGTTTTCATGGAATTTTCCTTTCAGTAGTTCTCTCTTGTTTTTCATAAGCGAGCACTTGCGGAGAATCCAAACAGTAGCTGCAATACATACTTGGTTGCATTGGTTGTTTCATTTCACTTGATCAGGTGATGAATGGAACAATTAGAGTAGGTTGTATTGAATAAGCTCTACTTTGAGCATCTTTTCCAGTTTGTCAGTTGTGTTTAAGTATCGAGTTAGTTTTTAGTTGAGTGAGAGTCAGTTTGTGTCACCAAGTCATCAGTTTTCAGTCATGCATTTCAGCTTGAGTTTTTGACTCCATTGCCCAATGGATGAAGGCACTGTCTGCTTTCCAAAGATCTGTAGTTCTTGGCACCTCCAAGGAGCTACCATCCCCATTGGAGCCAATGTTAGTGTCAGTCTTTGCAGCCTTCCTCCAGTGATCAAACATGCTCTTACAAGGTGATTTTAAGGTTTCAAGGTCAAATTTTGTCATTTCAGTGAGTCTTCAAGTAAAATTTGGTCACTAGGTATTAGGTCTAGGGTTTGTTTTCACTCTTTTCAAAGTTGTCCAAATGTCGGTCCATGTCACCATTCAGCTGAGTGTACCATCATTCAGAGGGTTTTCATCATCATGTCAAGTTCCAATGGGTCATTTTACACCTTGTTCATGCTTCAGTTGTGCCTAGGTAAGGTTCATTTCCCTCTCCTAGGGTTTTGAAGGTAATTTCTCTTGGATGGTCAACTCATCAGCAAAAATTGTATCCTGATGTTCATACACCTTCCCTTATCCTTAATTTACCTTATTAAACACTTCCCATCACTGAGATCCCCCAAATTCCTCATTTTTGCACAAACCCTAGTTTCTTGCTACAACTTGGCAATTTTCTAGGCTAGGCCTGTGTTTTGCCCTTTTGGACCCCTTCCCCTCACTCAATGTCTGAGATTCCACTTTCCCCTACTTCCTAACATCCCTCCCTACTTCCAAAAATTTTCTCAAGAATTTAGAAGCCCCTTATCCCCTTCATTTCGCTTCATTTCGACAAATCCCTTGTTCCACACATCGGGATAGGTTTTACTCCAATGATGTTTCTGAGCAATAAAAGATGAATTTTGGGAAAAATGAGAGATTTTTTTGTCCAAAATAGGCCAAGGAAGAAAAAACTCCTTCAATTTTTACACAGGTGTCATGGTTTTAGAGAAATGTCAAAAATATCGTTGCCTCAGGAGAATTGATGCACCTTTGAAGTGACCTTGGGAAAATTAATATTTCTCCTAGATTGGTTGGCCAAATGACTTGGTTGATGAGTCAAATAATAACTAGACACAAATATCTTTCCAATGAGCTATCTTGAGTTTAATTTGGAGTTGAGGAAGACCTTCAAAAGTTGACTGCAACAGCACTCTGCCTTGAGGCAGCCTCATTCTGCTCATTTTGACCAGTCTTGGGATATTTGATTTTTGACAGGGTAAATGAACTCCAAATTGAAAAATTCTAGTTGGGTTGGAAAGTAGACTCAATAATATTTCCAATGAGCTATCTTGTGCCCAATTTGGACACCGGGAAGGTCTCCAAAATTCTCCTGCAAAATGGCGTGACGCATAGAGATGGCGTGGCGCATTGGGCAGCCCTCTGCAGTGTAAAAAATGAACTGACACGGCGCATAGAGATGGCACGGCGCATTGGGATAAAAAGCCTAAAAAACCATACAATTCTTCCTCCAAAAGCTCCAAAATTGCAAATTCTTCATTCCACAACTAAGTTAACATCTCCATATTACCAATATATGAGTTTCCATCAGTGTTTATGGTGTTTCAATAGGTGAAAAATAAAACCCTACCTCCTTGCACAGTTTCATTGAAAATATTTTTAAGGTTTGCAAAATTGCCATTTTTTGCTGTCTTATTCCACTCTACCACTTTCACTTCCCCTTCACTAAATTTCATTAGTTTCATTTCCCATATCCCTAAATTCATCTACCCCTATCCCATATTCCCATTATCCCATCCTAATTACAAATTTCCCAAAATCCCAAGTTTCCCAAACAGTCTAGTGATTGTCCCTTCTCCCAAAGTTTGTCAAATTCTCAAAGTGAAAACTACCACTTGACAATTCTATTGTTCCCACTGCCCATATTTTCCACAGTCCTTTCCCTTTGACACATTTAGCAATCAAGACAAAGACACCAACCTCTTCATATTCACCTCAGGCAACATAGATGAAGAAGGCATCGAGGAGGCGTGAAAAGACATGATCTTGACCGAAGCTTCTTTGGCTGAGCATAGTACTTTATGAGGGACCTTTAGTCCAAATTTCAAGGAATTTGGAGAAAATTTTGTCATTTTTGAATTTTTGGGTCACAAAACAGATTTTCCTGCCCAACGCGTAGCGCCACTTGGCGCACGCTTACGATTGGGAGATCCTCTGGAGGAAAACTTGGTATTTCTAGATTTTTTATGAAAATTTATTCATGCTCAGGAATGGCCTAAGAATTTCATCAAGTTCTGGGTTTCCTTAAGGGTCAAAAACACCTTGAAAATGGCCTTTCTGCCACTTTTTGCACACACGGGAACCTGTCTTGGGAGATTTGATTTTTGGAGGGGCAAATGGACACAAAATCTAGAAATTCCACTTGGGTTGGAAATTAGACAGGTAGGGCTTTCCAACGAGCTATCATTAGCTCAATTTGGACTTCGGGAAGGGCCTCAAAAGCAGCTCCAAACTTGTGCTACACATAGAGATTTTGGGCGCAGCGCATAGAGAATTTTGGCCTATTTTTCACTCAGCAGCTCAGAATTTCGCCTAGTTTTGGCCAGTTTCACTTTTTCATGTAACTCTTGATGTAATTTGATGTAATTTCATATCCATGATGTAATTTTGGCACATTTTTACTTGTTCTAGAAGATTCATTCACCAAAAGGTGAAATGTGAGTGAATGGATCAGTTTCCTAGCATATAGAGCCAAGTTGTTTTCATTGCCTATTTTTCAGTTCCTAGTTTAGATATGGTTGAAACAGCTCCTAGAATGATGATCTCAGCCCCTAGAGGCATGGGGAGGAGTTATTCTTGTCTATATTATGTATTTTCTCAGACATTTTCAGGGTTGGACACTTGGGATTGCTCAGCACTTTATTGTACATTCATTCTGCAATTTTGGCAAAGGAATAGACCAGGGTTTGCAGCCCTCTTTGGGATCCTTGTGGCTCTGTGTTTTGATGGTGTTTTTATCCATGTATTTTTAAGTTAATTGATGTTTATGTGTACCATTTTCATTCTCCTTTCTTCTTAAATTAAGAAAATCAGTGTTAAAGGTAGCATTCAATAGCTTGCTTTGCTCTGCCTTTAGTTTCACTTAATTTTACATGTTTTCATCTGTTTGAGGAGGAATATTGAGACCCTCTTGCCCTCTTCAGCTCCCCACCAGTCTGATCCATCCATTCAATCAATCTAAAGCATCAAAACACTTTCCTTCCTCGCCCCAATCAGAACTCTGCAAAAACTAGGCCTTATCCCCGCACCCAAAACTGCCTTTCCCTTTGATCCAACGAAAACCCCCAAAATCAACCTCAAACTCCTTCATTTATATACCTAGCCTAAAATTATCTTTTTTTTCAGTCATCTCAAGCCCTATTGATTACTTTTCACTGAGATTGACCCGGAGAGAGCCCTCTCCTGTTCTGGTAGGGCTAGCTACCAGACTGAGCGTGATTTGATGTTACCCTGAACTCTACCTTCCTTCAGCCTGAGGTAGATTTAGGCGATAACACACATTATGACTCACCAAGGGGTGGGAATCCGCTATATGTGTGCTCATCACCGGCGCGCATCGCCATATGTCGCATCGATTCATGGCACTACCTGAGTTGGTCAATACAGGAACCCGTCACACGTGAGCGCGCCCGCTACAACCCGATCGCACATCATCCCAACTCGGAGTCCTGAAATCCTCCCCCACTTTATATAAGGGTGTCATCCTCGAAAAATCCATCATCCATCACAAAGTTTCGCTAGATCCAACATCCAAAATGTCCATGTTACCCACCTTGGCTCTATCATCACACAAACCTCTATCAAGGCTCATGATTCCATATACATGGATAAGTCTCCTCATTCCATGGTCATCAACCACATTGGTCCTCATGTTTCCCCATCGTGGAAGGCTAGCCCCTCCAACATAAGCTACATGCTACCACTACAACATATGTCATGTCAATCCCACCATGTGTCATCATCATGTGAACTGTTGCTTTGGTACTCCAACACAACTCCAACATATATCAGTACACTGTCGACTACCATGACTTGAACTAGTTGGGTAGCTAGTCCAACCATTGCATCCAAACCATGATAATTCACACCCTCATGTCTTCGTCAATAATTTCTCCAGCATACTATCACATCCTCAACTCAATGAAGAAATCTCCCATCTCCATAAAAATGTTAAATAATCCATATCCAAGTCTATCGAGTAGACTCCATCCTATTTGTAATATGTTGTCCATGATGCTAATATCTATGTGTTGTCCGCAATCATGTACCAAATTAACCACATCTATCCAAACATCATCATCCATGTGTGAGAGGCTCATCCCCTCAAATCAATCAAGAACTCCTCCCATTAATCAAATGTTCAATGTGCCATATCCAGGTCCATGAAGGAACCTCCACCTTATCTGTGATATGCCATTTATAAAATATGTCAAAGGGGAAAGCCTAACCTTTCCTAATCATCCATCCATGTGTTGCCTATGGTCATAAACCAATCAACCATCATGTCCATCAAAAGTGGCCAAGTCTTATTGACTCAACCCATGCTCAAATGTACATCGTTGAGGTATCTCCATCGCTACAACCCCATCCAACTCCAAAGTGCCCTGTCTCTATCATATCCATCAAGTCACTCCTCACAAACACACCCCATAATGTGTCTAAGGTATGCACCCCATACTACATCAAAGTAAAGTCACATCCTAACCTCAACTCCTCAATGAACCAGATACTACAAGACCACTAAGATATGAGGTCTCCAATGGTTGCAACTATCTCCAAGTCATCATGAAATATATGCATCATCTCCATCCAATACTTTGGTAAGCACACTTGTCTTAGCCAAAAATTCCATCGCAAGTTGCCTCTACCCTCCAAGCCATATGAATGTCCTTATAGGTTTCTCATAAAAAAAACCATGGTCTTGTTGTCCAAATGTCAAAAACATCCTCATCGGTCTATTTACAAAATGTCTCCATGTTGCACTATAAAATCCATCCTGCTCAACGTCTCTACCTTGACACTTATCCTTGATGCCCATCTCCATAAGTTCTCATTCATAATTCTTGTTATGCGCCCAAGTTGATGTCCATGACTTTTATTGCCCATATGTCCACTCTAGTAGGATCAACACAACTCTAGTCATCACATCCTTGTCCATCATCCATGTTAGTTCCCTCACTCACTTCTACCTTCATATGCCATCACGGGTCCTTCCTTCAGTGCTACCTCCCAAACTAAAGTGCCACCAACATTACCTCTTTGTTTCAGCCATGAAGAAGTCTACCCAAGTATCTCATCGGTCTACCCTTCCTTCATTCTATCCATGAGTCATGTCAGGTACTTAACCAATTCTCAATATGGCTAAGCATGACTCATCCATCGCAAATCTCATCAAGTTCCACCCTTGTCATGGACATTTGAACCTTATGTCATAAGGTCAAAAATTGGACCAACAAGTTCTACAACAAACAATTCACCTTGCTCCTCCAATGCACAAGGCCTCATTGTAGTCTTCCAAGGAAATATTTCCCATCGCATTAGCAAAGTAGTTCTCCATTTTCTCATCCCTACATATGGCTCATCCTCCAAAATCTCTAATGAAACACAATTTATAGCAATACTTACATCTTCACAAGGTCTCTCCAAGTGATTTCCTCCCATCATTAATGTTTGCAATGTGTACGATCATATTCCAACTTAGTCAAGTGTCATCACACCAAGTTCATCCTCTAACATTGACACACCTACAACATCCTATTCTTCACATATCTCGACTTCTTCTTCCTCATCGCAATATGCGGTTTCATCCTGCTCTATTTCCCAGCCAATTCGAAGAAGCTCTCCTTTAGCATTCTCTTCCAAGACTTCAATTTCAGCTTGAATCTGTGGGTTCTCTTCTTTCATACGCCTCAACACGTATAAGGTATGTAAGAGCCTCACATGGAATTATTCCCAACTTTCCATGTCTTGTTATTTAGCTTCAACCCTGATCAAAGTATTTCCTTTGCTAATGTCGCAATGCAACCAACTAATATAATGCCCAAGCTTCAATACCAACTATGACCATTATTATCACATTCTTGCTTCAATCTTCAATACTTCAACAAATCTCAACTCGCCCTAAATCAAGCTATGATACCATCTGTCACAACCCTATACTTGTGGTACTCTTTCAACCACGTATAGTGGGTGTGACACCACTATACTTTTTTTTTTTCACTAATACTAAGTATATGGAATACGCCTATCTCAACACTTAGCTAGTTTTCCAATAAGTGTTTCTTAACATTTCAGCGGAAGTAACTTCTTCAATTAATTAATCTTTCATCAATACACAAGTACACCCATACATACTTGGGAGGGGCATCTCTTGTAAAATTTTCCCAACAATAATATAACAATGTTCAGTATTTTACAAAACAAAAGTTTTACATAAGTCATGTTGCGAACTAACTTGGCCTACACACTTAACCAAATCTGCCAAAACCGTGCCACAGTCGTGGAACACACTGCTACCACATGCTTGCACTACTCAATCTGGAAACCCCAAGTTTAGTCACTTCACAAAACTTTCTTCACGCCCTGCCTAGCTCGTTGACCTGCTCTTCACTTTTTGCACACAACTCGTACTTATGTGACCCAACTTGCATGAGACGTGCACTTTTGTGACCTAGTCTGGAAGCTACGCGTATTTGTTTGACCCAGTTTGCACGTCTTGACCCACCTACACGATACACGTACTTTCGTGACCCAACCTGCCTGTTCCACCCGAACCATCGACTTGTCCACCCACCAGAGTTATGACCGTCGATGCGGGCGCATGGCTCGCACACAATGCGACCTGCTTCTCGATTGACCCAGCCTACCTGTCCTCCTGACCGTGTCTGCCAATTAGCCCGAATATGCCCGCCTACAACCCAAATCTCCCTATGTTCTTTGCTTTTTCAGTTTTCCTTCTTCGCTTCCCTTGTTTGGTCCTTTATATCTGCGATATAATTTAGATTGAGTTCGATGGATGTTCTAAGTCCTCCACACTTCACCTTTTTATATGGGTTTATGGACCGAAATGCAACCCAAGTGTTGTGTCACTTCGTCCACTCCAAAGGTCGGCCTAGTCACCTTTGTAACTTGGCTATCATGTTGTAACATATCGGCCTCCTTCCATAGCTCATCATGTCGACGTTGTTCTCGGGTCAGCTCATACCAACCACTCACCCAACTCCTGCACGAAGGTTCCAACACGACCGTGTCGATCATCTCGGGCGTGCGCCCACTCGGGCATCCAACACGGGTCGCCCAACTCGCCAACTCGCCTTCCTGTGCACACACCTCATCTATTCTTCAACCCGACTCGCCCGTCCAACATGCACATTATGACTCACCAAGGGGTGAGCGCCCACTGCTACGGCACGTCCGCTATATGTGCAGCCATCATCGTCAGACATCGCCAGAAGTCGTACTGAGTCGTAAAACTACTCGAGTTGGTCAATACGGGTGCCTGTCGCACATGGGCACGACCGCTACAAACCAATCAGACATCATCCCAATTCAAAGTCTTGACAATGACCATGACAACTAGTGTTATTGCAAATGAAAATTTCAAAAGCAACACTCAAATGAAAATGTGGTGTTACCCACTATACCTTTTTTTATGTTTCGAGCCTCATGTTTTATTTTGACCTAGATATCCTAGTTTGGAGCTACAGTGAATCAAGAGGAGAATATTTTACAAAGACAGGCTTAAGTTTCCATTTTTACTAAGGGAAGAAGATAATAAGTGGTGGTGGATAAAAATATGGAAGACCTTGGCCCCTCTTAAATTTATGATTTTAATGTGGCATGCTTTGATGGGTAAGGTATTAACCTGGGACAAGGGTGGCAGGAGGGGGGGTACTCTATGGCCTTGAGAGGACAAAATGTTTAGGTACTCATGGGCTCTTAGTCATAGGACAAATAATCAAGTAGAGATATAAGGTCTCTATTGAGAAATTTTGTTGGCCAAAGAACGTCACGTGGTCACACTTACAATTATGGAAGATTTTCTCCTAATCCTACATCATCTGGTCAAAGGATCCCTCCCAAAGGAGAAATATATGGAAAATTTCATGAGAATAATCAAAAAAATTATGGAATATATCCCATCCAAAGCATATTTCCATGTCCTAAGAGACTTCAATAGAGAATAATATAAGTATGCTAACAACAGTTGTAAATTGAAGATAGGTGAATTAATGGTTAATGACCAATTCAAGCCTATCCTTAATGTTGGATGATGTATATTAAAAATGTTTTCGCTAAATTGGTTGATACAAGAAAATATAAAAATGGAAAATTGAGGGCCCAAGTGACTTCATGGTAAACCAAAGGAAGGGCATGCAAGTAAAAAAATTGTCATGAAATATTTCATAATCAATTAGTAGTGTTATGTGTTGTAAATTTTGTGGTTTGTTAGGGAATTTTTGCAAGGTATTTACTTACAAAACCCCTCTTATTGTTGCTTAGATGTATTCTCCATTTATTCCTATTGGAAAGGAGAAAACAATTGGAAAATTTTGACGAATTAACTCTATAATGCCTGATGTATTTACTACAAAATAAGCGCAAAATTGTACAATACAAATACTTTTTCAAGTTAAAAAAAATGGTATTAACCTAGGATCTTCTACTAAAAATAGGATGAGATGGTACTAGAATCTATCTACAATGCATGACAAGTGTGAAATCCAATGAGCATCTATTTATACAATGCTATTATTCACACAATGTTTGGTCTAACTCAAAGCTTCTAGTTGGACAATAGGATATATGGTTAGGCTCTACCATAAAGGATTGTTTAAAACCCTAGTATGAGAAGTAGATTTTGAAAAAATGGAGAGTTTTACTTTTCTTTATTGTATAGCCTATTTGGATTGCTCACAACTTCATTACTTTCCATGACAATAATTACCCCTTTTTTCAAGCAACGACCCATATTCAATCTATGGTGTCTTACTTCTTTATTGGAGAAATCTCCAAGACCCTCAACTTATGAAGCAAATGAACTTGGAAAACATCAAACCTGAGCATTTTTTGATGGAGCTTGTAGAGATAGATATTCAATTATGGGCCTGGAATCTTCTTTTTGTATTAGATACATATTATTATTATTTAAAAGCCAATGGAGGTTATGGCACAAATAATGTCGATGAATTTAGTGCTCTGCTTTATCTTTTCAAACATGGTTTTTGGCTTCCATTCAACTCTTTGTACATCTTTGGTGACTCAATATTGACAATAAAATGGATGAAGCATAAAATTTATGTGGTCAATAAATCCTTATTTCATTTGGTGATCTTGTTAAAGATTCCAAAGGATGAGTTCCAAAGTATTGGTTTCCAACATATTTTTAGGGAACAAAACATGGAGGCAAATAAACTTTCAAAAAAAAGATTTTATCTGGAAACCAATATATTTTCACTTCAAGAATTTGACTTCCCCAAGATCCCATCAAACAAAATTAATTCATCGGTTATTTCATAGTTTGTTGTGGTCACATTTAATTGGAATGTATCCTTATTTTTTTGATGTGTAACCTTTTATTGAAAATTTAGTTTAGATGCATAGTTTTTAGAGACTACATATGATTCAATTTTTATCTTGGAGACCCCATGTCTATTGGTTGCTTTGCATATGATTTTGATTCTACCTAAATAAAAGTACATTTTTTTTTATGAGGAAAGTATGTGTGTGTGTCGGGGAGGGGGTGGGGGGGGAGGTTGAAATCCCTAATTTAAAAATTAAACAAACAATGAGCCATTTATACTCAATTTATTTTTTATTTTAAAAAACATTTATGAAAAAACTTAAAAAACAAAATGATACACACACAATTTTTTTTAATAAACTTATTTAATAAATAAATAAATAAAATAAAAACAAAACCAAAAAAGTGAAAAATAGAGTTTGAGGGAGGTGGAAGCATGAGGCCATTTCCCTTGCCCAATCCTTTTTATTTCCCTAAAAATAATTTATTTGTTTATCATTTTAACAAGTAAAAAAAAAACTTATTATCAAAATGGAAATAGTTGAACTAACAACAGTGAAAATAATTGAAATACATATATTGAGCCTACATGATTCACACTAAACATGTCTATCCAAAGGATTATACATAGCTTACTAATGTCCTTTTACAATATCCACTATTGTAAATCATGTGGAAAACCCTTATGATGCTAATTATTTTAAAAACATAGCCTAAAGTAAGGAGTGATGGCTTGTTTCTTCATCTAATCCATTGTTAGTTGCAAGCTAGTTCCTATTTTGCAATATCCATGGCTTTAATCATTTATAGTATCGTGTTCTCATCCCCGTTATTTCATTGTTATGAGGTCTAGTGATTGGAAACCATTGAAAGAACATCCTTGTTCATAACTTCTACCATATTCTTAAGAAGATACACTCTATCTCTAGAATCACTAATTGTTGTTTAACCTACAAGAGGGTTTTCATGGTTTATGCAAATTTCATTGTGAACTGGTTATTTAAATTCCTTGAATTTGGAAATAAGAAAGAAGATGGAACCTCTAAGGTTATAGAATGGAAAAGGAAACTATAAGTATGTGACAAACCTCCAATCTATGCACAATAACAACTGAGATTCCCAAGCACCATAAAAGAAATATTTGCCAAAATGTTAGATGACCCTTTGAAGTTATGAGAAAGCCAAATATTCTACCATTTTTCTCATAAAAGGAAACTATACCCCAAATAGGTATGAAAATTATAGGGGGTGAATTCTCAAAACTGAGATAAATCAAACACGAATATAATTGAAACTAGGTAACTATATCAAGGTTGTAAATGAAAGTGCTCCAAATAGAACTAAGAACCCAAGACCAATGTGCCTAAACTAGTCATAAGTCACATGTTTTTTGGAATCAAAGACTTGGAGTGAAATGTAAATCCATCAGCTACATAACCATTCTTGTGTAACATAATTTGAATGTAAGCTAGGGAGAATAACAACAAACCAAAGGTTGACTTAGAGAGGACTAAGCGATAAATCCTAGCACTTTCTCACCTTAGTGAAATGCATAAAATTTCTATGCCATCTGTTATCACCAAAATAGGACCCTGATAGGCTGCTGATCAGACTACCTCAGTGTGACTATTTCAAACCAGACTTTTAGCTGAGGATTAGCCTCCTCAGTCTGAGAGGGCTCTCTCAAGGGTTTATGATATTGATTAATGATGATATAGATGGTTAACTCTATCTTGGTTTTGTATGTTTGTAGGTTGAAAAAATGAAGGCTTGCTACCATTGGGCTATGGAGTCAACAAGTCAATAAATTCAGTGTCAAGGTTCCTTGACATGAAAGCTGAGACAAATAAGGTTCTTAAACAAAGACAATTCACTCAATAGCATAGGTCAAAAGAGTCATTCCATTACTAAAGGAAGTCAGAGCATAGGGTTATGAATTCTAAGTAATAGTAATGAAATCTACTGCTGATGGTTCAAAGGTGGTTTACTCACAAGATTCAGAAAAAACACAGTCATCTCATTAATAAAGGAATTCAAAGCATAAGATTATGAATTCTGAGTAATATCAATGAGATCTACTGCTAAATACAATCATTCCATTACTAAAAGAAATCAGAGCACATGGTTGTGAATTCTAAATAATAGTAATGTAATCTAGTGTTGGTGGTTCAAAGGTAAAACACATTCATCTTATTGTTAAAGGAATTCAAAGCATTAAATTTTGAATTATGAGTATTAACAGTAAGATATACTGCAAGTAATTCAAATAACATATAGATCAAGAAAGGATTAAACCCTATCTAAACTCAGTTTTTTTCAAGAAAACTTCTCTGTATTACTGATTGTATTCTTTCACATAAAGCAGCAGCTAGGCAAAAAAGTCTCCAACCCCCTCTTGAATTCGACTTCATGCTTGATATATAGCATTTAAAACCTTGGATTCTCTCATCCTACTTGAGGAGAATTCGAATTTTCTAGCTTGAAACCTATCAACTACTAAAACAAACTATTAATTACATGTGACAGTTAAACAGTCTCTTCTAGAGTCCTAATACAATTAGGAGTAAAACTCTTTATTATGACTAAAACAACCTTATCTAGGAATTAAATACTTTCTTTGACACCTATAACTCCATGAATTCAAATTTTATGAAGCCTTTAACCTTGTTATGAAACCCTGCTGAGTCATGTCTTATCTGCCCTACAAACCAGGAAACTGTTTCCTGCATTTAAGCTTTAACCTTCATTGATGCTCTTTGAACCCCTTTGCTGGAAATTTTGACCTTTTGAGATAAGTGACATATGTTATCACTCCCATAGAACCATGTATTTCCATCTGTGCAAAATTTAGCCCTTGAAAGAGTTCAAAGATAGCTGATGTGTCTGCTCTACGAAAATATCAGCTGTTTTCATAGCACAACAACTATGTATTTGTAAACAATCTCTTAACATCCAATTTCTTCTGCTTTTACACTTGGAACTTCATTTGTGCATCATTTCTATCCTCTAGCATCATCAATACTTCAAAAACCAGACATTTCACCTTTTGAAACCTTAACAAAATGTTCAAAACTGCACCTACAGTAGTTTCGTAGCGCGCTACGAAACTGCTGTGCATGTCACCTACACAGACTTTTTTCAAAAATATCAGTTTTTAAAACTTTTTGCACTTCTTCCATGATCTCTTCAAGCTTTAAATATCAATCATAAGTCATATTTGAAACACTTTCAATAAATAAATTCCTTCTCCACAACAAAACTGCATCAAGAAATTGTAACTTACTGTTCTGTTCTAGCTGAAAAATAAGTGTTGGGACAGAACTTTTATCTCCTCATAAAAAATGTATTTTGAAAAACTGAAGGAGGCTTTTGGAGACCACTCTGTGCTTAACAAAAAACTCTCTTGATTTTTTTCAGTACTTCTCCTAGTGCCCATAAACTGTCTTTGAACTTCAGTTGTAAACTAGAAAATTCTGATTTATGAAAATATGGCTTCAAAGAAAGCTTTGTATCTCCCAACTGGTAACACTTATGAAGAAAGTGAGATAGCTTATTGTTTATGGAGATTTTATGAAGAGAAAAATCCTTCATAATTCCAAAATACGTTTGCATGTGGCCAAAAACGGATCTTGGAAAAGACTGCTAAAACCAGAAAACAGAGTTTTTCTCTAAATGACTTTCAGGAGTTTCGTAGCGCAATTTCAACCATCAATTTCTCCCACCACATAATGAATTTGAAGAAACTGAAAGAGGTTTTTGTAGTTCAGTATGCTAGGAAGAAAAAACTCTTTCAGTTTTCAAAAATGAGTTTTCAGTTTCTCAGAAACCCCTCTGGAAGTTTACTACTAAAAGCAGGAAATAGGGTTTTTTGTTGAAAAAGGTTGTTTCAGCCATTTCGTAGCGCGCTACGAAAACAACAGCGTTTTCGTAGTGAAAAACTATCTGCGCTACGAAAATAAGGTTTTGTTGCTAATTCCAAAAAAAAATCAAAATGGTTAAAAATTTGACTTTCTAAACATGGTATGAGACACTAAGACATGGAATAAGGTCGATAAACTTTGTTTGGAAATGAAATATGACCTTAAAGACTTCTAACCCTATGACCTAACCCTTTAAGCATGACATGACCTAGAGACCCTTTAACACCATGACTAGAACAAGGGTTTGGAAATTATAATGACACTATTGAGACTCTAATCTTATCACTTATCCCTTTAAGCATGAGATGACTCAAAACCTATTATAATACCATGACTAAAAACAAGGCAAAATTTCCAAAGTTTAGAAAACAAAAAATTTAGGGTGATAACAGTGGCTCCACTAGGGATAGTATGCCCCCTAAGGTATGCTAAGAATTAGTAGATCTAGTGCTGCAATCCATTCCTTTAAAAATAAAAACTCTGAAATTCTGCCCAATCTGCTTCAAACTGTACCTAGTAAAAATGCTCAGTCAACCTTGAGCTTATTTGCATCTTTCTACCTACCCTATCAGCTGCAATCTCCATTTGTAGCTCAAGGAACAAGAAACTTCCAATGAAGCTAATCAATTGTCTTTTCTGATATTTGAGGCTCTGAACTACATTCGACCTCAAAATAACCATGATATTGAGATGACCAAAATAGCTTATAATGTATCTAATCTTCATCATGCAAATGAAAGTGAAAGACTGGTGTGCAAAGCTTTGCCATGTATTCAGCTGTAGGGTCAAAGAAGGCATGGTTAGTTTGATGATCATCATGACATTCTATATATTCATACAACTGATTCTCAGCTACACAAGATTCCTTTGATATGCTATCCAACTGCTTTTCTGAATGACTCCCATAGACAATGTAATTTTCCTCATTATTATGATCATTCTTTGAAGTAATCTGTTGTAAGGAATTACAAAAATAATCAATATTTTCCTCTGCCTAAGGTTTATTAAAACTATCTTCCAGTATTTCTTCTTGGTATTTGCAATGATTTTCATCTTCATAATGATTAAAGGTGATGCAGGGGCATTAGACACTAGCCAGCAATGTAGGAGGATTGTCCACATGTTGTGGCTAGAAGGGTTCGAAATTATTCAAAATTGTAATAGCAAGGTGTCAATACCTTAGCTGTCTGTTGCATTTAGAATAGTTAGGGTTAGTTCAATAACTATAGAAGTCGAATAGGTTGATTTGTGTCCATCTGTTCAGTTTCTGTTACTAGAATATTATGTAATTAGGCCTTTTATGTTTAGAATAAAAACGGTCCTCAGAGAGGAACCGAAGAGTCATATAGTGAATTATATATTGTAACCCCTGACACAGTGAAAGGGGGGGGATTTTGGTAGTGAATTGCATAATTGAGAAGCATTGTTCTCTGTTAATTGAAATTCAGGCTCCTTGGTCTATCTGTGTGTGTGCTATTGACATTCTCCGAATAATTACTCTTTTGAATTGAGAACTCTGTGTGTAATTGGGAGAAGAGCAGTTTCTATGTTAAATCTCCTTTGGTTCTATGTCTAGTTGTGAGCTTATGCTCTAGGCACCTGAATTTAATGTGTGGAATTGTGTGAATCCCATGAAAGGTTGTATAGGATTCTGAGCGAAACCATTGTTACGCTCTGGTTGCCCAAAGAAAAGAGAAGTGTTGTCGGAAGCGTAATCTCTGTCCATTAGAGCATATAACATAGTTTTGTTATAAGTGGAGCAATAGTGTGAGACTTAACCCCGGAGTTAACATGAAGGGTTACGACGAAGAAAGGTGTTGAATCACAGTCGGACTCGAGTTAATTACTGTGCAAATACTGGGAGTGGGTTTCTGAACCTATTACCGCTCTCATCACGTCGCTTTTGGCCAGAGGCAAAACAACCCCAAAGGAACGTGATCCAACGAAATGGTGTCACGTCGTCGTGGCAATACCACCCTCATCACATGAAATCTAAGCGTTATCTCCCAGCTATGGAAATAACGCGAGATTGATGACCATCATCCAATCTGGAGGCCAAGATATTTGACGACAGCCACGCAACGAGTTGCACGGAAGAGAAGCTAAGGTATGAACTGGCGGTTTTGTGTTGATTTCGCGTTTATTTAATACGTTGGATGTGTGAGGCCCATGAACCACCATGCAATATAAAATTTCATGTTAATAAACCATGGTTGAATGTTATAAGCATTGGTGTATATGTTTAAAGTCGTCAGACCCTTTTTATAGTATAAAGTGTTAAGGTCCGAAACATGAATGTGTTTTATTATATTTTGTTCAAGCCTTAGAAGGTTGGTTAAGAAGGTTGAGCATTAGGGAATTACGTTTGATATGATATACAAAGCATGGGGTTCAACATTATTAAAGCGCCTTGTTAATAAGACCAAGACTTATAGAAAAAGATAGATATAGCCTCGACGCGCTGTTTAAAAGAAACAAAGGTCTCATAGTTCGGTGGTTTATTTAATTTACCAAAGGTCATATTATTAGACAGTGATATTGAAAAAGACTAGGGTATTTCATTATCAAATTCAGCGAATTTGATATATGAAATTAAATTAAGAGAAGTTGAAGAGACTTCCTTGGTTTGAGTAGAAGCCTGTATTGAGTGAAATCATTGACACAGAGAGAGACCAGCTCTCCTTAGTGCCAGACTCAATTTTTTGCTATCATTTGTGGTATCAGAGCTGTTTTTGGAGATTTTTGCAGATAATTCTAAGATGGATGTCATAGCTGCCAGAGGTGCTGGTAGAAGAAGAGGCAGGCCTGTTGCCAATGTAGAAGTGTTGGAGACCTTGCAGAGGGTCCAAGCCAGATTGGATGCAATGGAATTGGGACACCCAAGAGATCTTGAGGATGTCAGTGAACCAGAGACTGAAGAAGAGGTAAGAGAAAATGTTGAGATTCCTCCTAAGATGAGACTCCTTAAAACTGTTTTGGGGTCTACAGTCAAGCCCAAACTTGAAGTGTCAAGTTTTGCAGGAGGATTGAATCCAGAAGAGTTGATAGATTGGATTAATGAGATGAACAAGTGCTTTGATTATGAACAAATGAGTGAAGACAAAAAGGTCAAGTTTGCAATAACAAAGCTGAAAGGACATGCTGCACTTTGGTGGGATGGAGTGCAAGCAGAGAGAAGGAGGGCCGGTAAACAACCAATCAAAAGTTGAACCAAAATGGTGGAAAAAATAAAAGGTAAGTTTTTGCCTAGTGATTATCAGCTAACATTGTTTAGACAAATGTAGAACCTGAAACAGAGGTTGCTGACAGTAAAAGAATACAGAGAAGAGTTTTATAGAGTGAGTATAAGAGCTGGACAATTCCAGGACACACCAGAGAAGGTTGCTAGGTATGTGAATGGTCTCAAGTTGGAGATCCAAGATGAGATTGGTCTTTTTTCTCCCAAGACAGTTGAAGAGGCCTATCAGATGGCCTTGAAAGCAGAAGAGAAACTCCTGAGAAAGCAGTCTGCCAAAGGAAGAGGTACTTTCCAAGGAAAGGGAAGCCAAGGTGGTAGAGGAAGGTCTACAACACCTAGAGATGGAGCTAGCAGCACCTCACCTCAGAATGCATCCACAGAGGGTGATGCAAGAGGCAGAAGGGGTTCCTACAGAGGAAGAGGAGGCAGAGGCAGAGGAAGAGAAGTGAGGTGTTATAGATGTCACCAATTGGGACATAAATACTATGAGTGCCCAGATAATATGGGTGTTGGTCAAAGGAATTCTATTTTTTCTCATGCTGGAGAAGAGTCAGCAAGGCTATCTGAAAAATGAAGAGGAAATTTTTCCAGAGAAGGGAGAATCTTTGGTGGTCAATAAGGACCTGTTGAAGCAAGCAAAAGAAGTTGCGGAGCCAACACAGAGGAAGACTTTGTTCGGGAGTGTGTGAAAATTCCAAGGGAAATGCTATCAGTTGGTCATTGATAGTGGCAACACAGACAATTTGGTCTCTACGGAAGTGATAGAGAAATTAAAGTTGAAGACAAGGGAACATCCTACACCCTAAAAGGTGTCGTGGCTACATAAAGGACACCAGCTAATTGTGAAGGAAAATTGTGAGATAGAGTTACAGATGGGCAACTACAAAGACAAAGTTACATGTGATGTGATGCCTATGGATGTGTGTCACATACTACTGGGTAGACCTTGGCAGTATGACAGAGCAGTAGTACATGATGGTAAGAAGAACACTTACAAGTTCTTTAAGGATGGCGTACATCACACATTGATACCTATGGAGGAAGGAGAAACATCAAGCAGGAAGGTTAATCCAAAGACTTTGTTGCTGAGTGGGAAAGAGTATCTACAGTAGATTGAAGAAGAAGAGGTAAGTTTTGCTTTAGTCTCCAAACCTAAAGTATTGCTTACTTCTACAAAGATTTATGATTTACCAATTGAAATTCAAGAGATGCTGGACAATTATTGTGATATTGTTGTGGATGATTTTCCTGATGAATTTCCACCTGTGAGAAAAATCAGCCATCAGATAGATTTTATTCCAGGATCAAATCTACCAAATAAAGCAGCCTACAGAATGACTCCCACAGAGAATGAAGAGATCAGGAAGCAAGTGAAGGAGCCGATCAACAAAGGTCTGATCAAAGAAAGCTTGAGTCCATGTGCAGTACCAGCAGTGTTGAGCCCAAAGAAGGATGGAGGCTGGAGAATGTGTACTGATTCTAGAGCAATCAACAAGATAACAATCAAGTATAGATTCCCTTTGCCTAGAGTTGAAGATTTAATGGACTGTTTGAGTGGTGAAAAACATTTTTCAAAATTTGATTTGAAAAGTGGATATAATCATATTAGAATAAAGGAGGGTGATGAATGGAAAACTGCCTTTAAAACCAATGAGGGATTGTTAGGTCCCTATATTACTAGTATAGTCCCTTATTTTTGTTAGTGTAACCCCCTTATTGTTATTATTGTACCCTTGTAACCCCCATTTTGTTATTATTGTGCCCTTAAATTATTATTGTTAGGTCGGCTAGGATTACATTGTGGCCCACTAGGATTACATTATGGCCCCATGGACTCCTATATATAGAATGGAGGTTTTGTAAATTGTATCATCCAAGAATTTTGCATTTATGTAATGTATTGGAGGTTGCCCCCTCTAAGTGGCTTATTTCTAAGGCATTGATATCTCTTTTCTTCTATTTTTGAAGCTGGTTACACAACATTTGGTATCAGAGCTTTGGATTCTAGGGTTTCGCTGCTCCAAATAGGTCATCGTGGCATTTTCGCTATAACTTTTTTTCTACGAAGCTTCAGAAGCTGAAATTTTAAGGGTGCGAAGCTGAAATCGTGAGGAAGGTTGTCTAAAAATTTTAGAGCTTGGTTCGCAATATTTTCGGAGATATGATCTGTGGAAGTTAGGTCTTTTTTCAGGCTCCTAAACAGGTCATCGTGGCATTTGCGCTATAATTTTTTTTTCTACGAAGGTTTAGAATCTGAAATTTGTATGGTACGAATCTGAAATCCTGAGGAAATTCGTCAAAAAATTTCAGAGCTTGGTTCGCAATATTTTGGAGATATGATCTGTGGAAGGTAGTGCTTTTTCAGGCTCCTGAATTGCATCTCAAAGAGGTGATCATGCGAAAAGTTCAATAACTCTCTCTCTGGGAATCGGATTGGAGTGCCGTAAAAAGTGGTCGCAAGTACACAGACTGTAGTTTCTTGGCTATCAATTTTAGAGACAAAGGATGAAACAGTGACACGTGGAAAGTCGTACAAGTTCGCTCTACTGAACCAGTCCATAATTAGGTCACTGTGGGAGATTGGACACAACTTTGTCTTGGAGAATCCAAATCAGGTCAGACCTATGGCATTCAAAAGAGAATTAAGAGGGCTACTTTAGTACTAAATTTCAAATATTGAAGATCTGCAATCACAGAGATAATACAATTTCAATATCGAGCTCCTCAAAGCAAGCAAAAGGTGTGTATTTTTTTCCAAATTGCATAAGTCTTGTTTGAAGAATCAAGTTGAATTGATTGCAAGGGCCTATTGTAGAATAGGTATCAATATTGGATTCTAAAATGGCACCTAAAAATAATTCAACACCCATTAAGCCTTCAGAAGGCTCTACCATGACTCATGAAGATGAAGAATTGCAACATGATCTATCAAAATTACAAGAGCAAGTGCAACAAATTTCACTTTCGCAAAAAGCAACAAAAAATGAAATGGAAGTTTTGAAGAAAGGCGTGGAAGTGAAGATGGATGGTTTGAAGAAAGGCATGGAAGCTAAGATGGATGGCGTGGAAGTGAAGATGGACGGTTTGAAGAAAGGCATGGAAGCTAAGATGGATGGCATGGAAGTGGGCATCGAAGCTAAGATGGATGACATGAAAGACAACATGGAAAACATGAAGAATGATCTAAAAGCATACATGGAAGGCTTGATGACAAGCTTAAAACCAGAAATGATTCCTAATGGCAGAAATATAGTAGAAGAACCTCATGATGAGAACAAAATAAATGTTAATCGTGATTTCATAAACTCTAATGTTGGCGGGAAGAACCACCATATTCCAAAAATGGATATGAGGACGTTTGATGGAAAGGATCCTACTAGGAGTACAATGGTTACAATCTTTGGGGACGGTAGCTTTTAATTTTCAAGAACTTTTCTTGAAATTTTTTTCAGAAGGAAAGGAAGTCGAATTACGGGGTATTGTGGGGAAGCCAGAAAGGATAATAAGCTCTAATGTCATGACAAAGCTTCTAAAGAAAGAACAGCGAGGCGTAATTGCACAATTATGCTCACTAGAAGTTCCAACATCAAAATCATCTATTTCTGCAGAACTTCAACAAGTCTTGGACAATCATTCCAAGGTGTTTGAAACTCCCAAAGGACTCCCACCTATTCGTGATCATGATCATGCTATTCATTTGATTCCAGGAAGTGTTCCTCCAAACATCAAGCCTTATAGATATCCTTACTTCCAAAAGAGCAAATTGAACGTATGATTGCAGAAATGTTAGAGGCGGGTATAATTCAACCTAGTCAAAGTTCTTTCTCTGCTCCCGTAGTATTGGTACACAAGAAGGATGGATCATGGCGAATGTGTCTGGATTATAGGGAGCTCAATAAGCTCACCATTAAAGACAAATTTCCCATTCCCGTGATTGATGAATTATTGGATGAATTACATGGAGCAATTTATTTTACCAAGTTGGATCTTCGTTCAGGATATCATCAAATTAGAATGAAGACTCAAGATATTCCAAAAATAGCATTTCAAACTCATGAGGGTCATTATGAATTTTTGGTCATGCCTTTTGGCCTTACCAATGCACCTTCTACATTTCAAGGGTTGATGAATTCATTTTCAAACCCTTCCTTAGAAAATTTGTGCTAGTATTTTTTGATGATATACTAATCTACAGCAGGTCTTGGAAGGATCATGTTGAACATGTTGACAGGGTGCTCAAACTATTGCAAGAGTATGCAAAAAAGTCCAAATGTTTCTTTGGAGTAAAAGAGGTGGAATATCTCAGTCATATTGTATCTCACGAGGGTGTTAAAGTAGACCCTAACAAAATTAAAGCCATTAAGGAATGGAAAGTCCCCACAACCATAAAGAAGTTGCGAGGATTTCTCGGGTTAACAGAGTATTATCGCAAGTTTGTTAAGAATTATGGGAGAATAGCAGCACCTCTAACAACATTATTGAAGAAAGATGCATTTTCATGGACTCCTCAAGCAACTAAGGCCTTTGAACGTCTTAAAGAGGCAATGTGCCTAGCACCGGTCTTAGCTACACCAGACTTCACAAAAACCTTTATTGTGGAATGTGATGCCTCAGGAAATGGAATTGGTGCAGTTTTAATGCATGAAGGAAGACCCATTGCTTTTGAAAGTCGTCCAATCAAAGGAAAGTATTTACAGAAACCTATTTATGAGAAGGAAATGTTAGCAATACTGCATGCACTAAAGAAATGGCGAACTTACCTAATGGGAAGACACTTCAAGGTAAAACTGATCATGATAGTCTTAAACACTTTTTGGAACAAAGACTATCGTCAGAAGAACAACAAAAATGGGTCACAAAGATGTTGGGTTATGACTTTGAAATAATCTACAAAAAAGGAAAGCTGAATGTTGTTGCAGATGCACTCTCAAGAAAGAATGAAGAGGTGGAAGCATTGCTTTTGTGCCATTTCTATTATCCAACCAGATTGGATAACTGAAGCAAGAGATGAATGGAAGAAGGACAAAGATGTATGGATACTCATTCAAAAGTTGCAGCAAGATCCTAGTACATCTGATACATTTAGTTGGAAAAATGATTCCATATGGTACAAAGATCGCTTATATCTTTGTAAGAATTCCCAACTAAAACAAAAGATTCTTCTCGAATTGCACACTTCTCCTTTAGGAGGACACTCAGGATTTTTAAAAACTTACCACAGGGTGAAGAAAGAATTTTTTTGGGATGGCCTTAAATCTGATATTCAAAAGTTTGTGGCGGAATGTTTGGTTTTCCAGCAGAACAAAGTGGAAACAATTAAGACCCCAGGACTTCTACAACCTTTATCCATTCCAAGTCAACGTTGGGAGGAGATTTCAATGGATTTTATCACAGGTTTACCTAAGTCCGAAGGAAAGAGTGTCATCATGGTGGTAGTTGACAGACTTACCAAGTATGCACACTTTTGTGCATTATCTCATCCATTTAAAGCAAGTACAGTTGCTACTACATTTATGGACAGAATTCAAAAGCTACATGGAAGCCCAAGGGTTATTGTGAGCGACAGAGATCCCATTTTTACCGGAAATTTTTGGACGGAGTTATTTTCTTGTTTGGGTACTCAATTAGCTCATAGCTCATCTTATCATCCTCAATCTGATGGTCAAACCGAGATAGTAAATAAATGTTTGGAAGGATATCTTCGTTGTTTTGTATCTGATAAACAAACACAATGGGTCAAGTGGTTACCTCTTGCCGAATGGTGGTATAAAACTTCCTTCCATACTGCAGCAAAAATGACCCCATTTATGGCACTTTATGGATATCATCCACCATCCATCACATTATCTTTAAGGGAAAATTCGAAGGTTCAAGCAGTGGAAGATCACATCGAGCATCAGCAAGAAGTTCTCCAACTCTTAAAGGATAACCCGAATTTGGCACAAAATCGAATGAAACAACAGGCAGATCAACATCGTAGCGAGAGAAGTTTTGATGTAGGAGATTGGGTATTTTTACGGCTACAACCATACAAACAAATGTCCCTCAAGCAAGAAAAGAAGGATACTAAATTATCGCCAAAGTACTATGGTCCTTACAAGGTGTTGCAAAAGATTGGTACTATGGCATACAAATTGGAGCTTCCTGCTTCTTCGCGAGTACATCCAGTGTTCCATGTTTCATGCTTAAAGAAGGTTATAGGTGAAAATCTTCCAGTTCAAACAGTATTGCCAGAACTTGATGGGGAAGGGAAGATCATATTGGAACCCGAAGCAGTCATAGAAAAAAGAACTCGACAACTACGGAATCGATCAATTTCAGAGTATCTCATCAAGTGGAAGAACTTACCCACTGAAGATTCTACATGGGAGGATGAGAATTTTATACGGAAGCACCCGAAGCTACTCAAGTGTTGAGGACAACACTTTTTTGAAGGAGAGGGGCATGTTAGGTCCCTATATCACTAGTATAGCCCCTTATTATTGTTAGTTTAAACCCCTTATTGTTATTATTGTACCCTTGTAACCCCCATTTTGTTATTATTGTGCCCTTAAATTATTATTGTTAGGTCGGCTAGGATTACATTATGGCCCCATGGACTCCTATATATAGAAAGGAGGTTTTGTGAATTGTATCATCCAAGAATTGTGCATTTATGTAATGTATTGGAGGTTTCCCCCTCGAAGTGGCTTATTTCTAAGGCGTTTATATCTCTTTTCTTCTACTTTTGAAGCTGGTTACACAACAGGCATTAGGCTCAAAAGTTACTTGTACATAAAGAAGACATAGGGGGGTCCCATGTTCTTTGAAATTCTTGTAAATATTAATATTTTGAATGTTTTTGTAGGAAATTGTAATTGTTCTCAAGCTATTTTGAGAACATGAGAAGTTGGTGGAGATAGGAATACGAAGAGTCAGTTTAGGATTAATTCAGTTATTGAGTCTAGATTTAGGAATTGGAATGCTAAGAGTTGCTGGACTGTTTGTATAAATGTAACCCTGAAGAGGTTAGATGAGAGGAGAGAGAGTTAGAGAGAGAGAGAGAGAGCTGGAGAGAGGTAGAGAACCTCTTCAACAACAGAATATGAGGATAATGGCCACTGAACTGAATATCTGGCCTGTCATGAAATTGTAAGAATTAGCTGAGATTTATCACCTGTATATGTATGTATATATATATATACCTGTTTATGAAGAATTTTTTATGAGTTACATGTGTGACTTTATATCTTCTTGGTCGAATCGTGTGAAGGAAATATATCAGTGTAGCTGTGAATTTGTTGTTAAACTCTGTGGGGGGAATACCATGCGTGTTCATGCGTTTGTTGATTATTCTCTGTAATTATGTATAGTATGAGTCTCTGCACATGAAGTTAAAATTGAAACCTTGTTGAGAAATCATGGTGGGGGTTTAACTCTGGTTAACGAATACTGTGTGTCATTGAAGAAAGCGGCTTTCTTGTCAGTGTTGTATCTTGATTGTATGTGCCTTGATTATATGTGTGTTCTCGATGAGAGTATTTGAATCTGTAACAATTAAGGATCCGATGATAGATCATGTCTGTATGGGTCGCTTGAAGTATTTATGAAAGTGCAGTTGATCCGCGCGAAGCGATACAAGTGGAACTCTAGAAGTGGGGTTCATTGGATGAGTGTGGTGTAACGAGATGCTGTGTATTGACTAAAGTGAGAGCGAAAGCGGAGCATTGAAGTGTTGGACCGGAACATGGAGCGTAGGAAGAAGCAGAACCATGACCAAATGAATAGTGACAGCGGTTTGGAGTTGGACGGTGGGTTTTATTGCACCACCTTTGCGGCGAAAGCGGTATTTGAGGAGTTGGGAGCGATTCCATAGATTGATCGACACGTGTCCCCGAGCGACATTGCAAAACCGCCTCCATTGCGCGCCATCGTGCATTAACCATCGACCAAGGACACGGTGTGATATTGATACATACCGTTGATCTGGAGGAAGGTGCATCACACGGTGATCGCCTTCAGAAGTAGCACGTAGGTTAACTTAAGGTACGAGCATGTGTATTTGATTGATATCCGTCCGATTAGATGTTGCGGCGCGATGGAACATGAGCCCTTCGATCGGGTCGACGGTTAATCGAGGTAAGTGATGTATGTTGGTGTGGGCCAGACTTTAATATATAGTGGTGATTGATAATTAACCAAAGTCCGAGTGGTATATGGTATACGGTTGGAAATATATGTACATGCCGAGGGTCAATTAATATGGTTCTAATAGTCAAAGTATTATGTCACGTATAATGGTTGTATATGCGAAGTTGGCGCATATGTATCCATAATGGATTGTCGGGTTATAACTATAGAGGAGTATGGAATTAATATCTCAATTCTCTGAATTGAGATATTAAAATAACCCAGACTTATTTGTTTAAATTTTCCAGCGTAGAATAAAGGGAGGTTGTGAGATTTCCTGGACTAGGGAAGAGGATTGGACATGAAAATTTGGATACATTTCACACATAGATTGAGGATGGGACCAAGGAAAACCGGGGCTAAGGGGGGCCTCGCTGTCACGACCATTGTAGATTTCTTGTCTTTATCTTGAATATGTTCATATGAAATATCTGAAGAACCTGGAGTGTGACCAATATTATTATGAATATACTTTGTCAATGGTGACACATAAGCTTGCTATTTCTTAATGTCCTTTGTAACCATAGTTAACTTTTCCTTAATGGGAAAAGTGGCCTCCATGTGATGAGATGGGAATTGCTTCGACAGACAGGGAGGCTTCTTATCAAATTTGGGTTGGAGCTTCTATATATGTAAGTTTTCCATTTCTTCCAACCTTTTATTTATGGAACTCATTTCCCTGGCATGCCTTGATATTAATTTCTCTTGATTGAGTTCTTTTTTCACGAATCTGTCTTGCATATTGGTCTAATTTGCCTCCATAATTTTCATTTCCAGTGAGTGATTGTCCTTCATGGAAGTCGTTTCCTGGGTGTTTCTTACTTCCATTACAATCATATGATTTTGAATAATGGACATATGATTAGAATGATTAAATTCCATTATCTATAACCTGTTTTCAATCACATTCATTTCCTTGTCATGTGCTTGTTTTTATTTAATGTCCTTTATTTCCTGTGCATTACTTGCTTCCATGGATTTTATCCTGTTTTGAAGATTGATCTGGTTAGCTTCCATGTTCTGAATCATTTGTGTATAATTGGGTTGCATATCCTTAATCATATGATTTGATTCCTTAACAAGATGTTCATGATCTCCTATAGGCATGTTATATTACTTACCAACAACATTAATTTGATGGATTTTCCCTGAAATTATACTACCTATTATTCTTTTAACAACATGGCAAGTAACCTCTCATGAAGAACATCATAGGATCTACAATAAGGAAGAAATTAATCCACAATATTGGCAGACCCAAGTTTATTTGGCGGTCTTTGCTCGTTAGATGGGCCTCTCTTCTACCAAGCATTATTATTTTGATTATTGTTATTTCTAGGTTGGAAATTTTGTGCTTTATATCCTTCCATTTGGACCAACCTAGCCTACAAGGATTTTATTTCCTTAGCATGATTAGATATTAAATTTTTTTGATTAAGTTCCATGCTTTCAAGTTTCTACATCAATTTCTGCATAGGGTCATCATTTGATTCTTTAGGTTTACTTAGACCCTCTTCAAAAAATTTAACTTAAAACTCCCAAGATGCTTTCTTATCCTTTTCAATTTATTCAGCTAAAAGTTGGGTAACTTTAGAATCAATAATTTTAGCTCGCCTCAACTCATAAGAAGTATTAACATCAAATGCATCGATATAAGAATCGAAAAGGAACCTAGTGGTAGGTCTATAATCTTGAGGTAATTCTTTAATAATACCATTAAACCTCTTATTAAATTCCTCTATGATTTCATTTTATTTTTTATCTATGACTTTGATATCTCTAACCCAATGCTTTTCTTTTCTCTTGTCTCCATACTTTTCTTTAAAATAATGAATAATCAATTCCAATGAATTAAAAAAATTGTTAGGTTTTTCCTTAAAAAAATCCAAATCATCTTCCTCTAAGGAAAGAACAAAGAGGCTCATCTTCACATCCTCATGATTAAAGTCAACAACTCTAACATATTTACCCAACCAAGAGCTAAATCCTTTTATATGAGCCATAACACTAACCAGATTATTTCCTTGGAAAGAAGGAAACTTGTCAAGGCCATTTTTAGGAAGGTCATTTGGATAACCTTGAATGTTAGCTAAGTTACCAGGGGCGAACAAGTCCATGATGTCTTTCTCAAAGGGAAAGGAGGGGCCAAATGGATTGTAGAGAGAGAGATCCTTGCTCAAGAAAATAAAGAGATCCAGAAGAAGTGATCTTTTAGCATAAATTATTGTAAGAAATGAAAGAAGCGGAGTTGCCACTTGAACATGAATTTAGCTCCAAGATCCCAAAGGAAAATATATGAAAATTTAGTTAGGGAGAAGCTGATGGAGATTAGGGAGGGCTTCTTGTCTGATAAACTATGGATGACTAAGTGGAGTCGCCACACAAACAAGAAACCAACCAAAATATCCAGTTGCTCAAGGTGAAGATAGAGAAGATGAAAGGATTAGTGAGATGGAGAAAGATAAAGTGATGAAAATATGAGGAGATATAATGGTGCCATAATATGTTATGCCATTTGACAGGCTAATGAATGGCAGGAAATAAAAAATGTAGTGAGGAACAATGACAAAAAAACTTTTTCCCCAGAAACGACGCCAAAAAATTTTGTTGCAAAAAATGTATAGGCACCGCGACAACGACTCATATCGAGGGATGTCACCCTAATCCCAAATCTCTCCATTTAATGTGTCTCCATATAGTAGACTAAGGGGAGTAGATCCTATGGAAATGGGATGAAGGAGAACCAACCAGTTCAGGAGAGACAATTAAGCAACCAAATACTTGTATTAGATCTTGCAAGATTAAAGGATTCGATTAGATTTGAATAATTGATAGCAGTGCCTTATGGAGTCAACTATCTTGTTAAGAATTTAGGACCAAGTAATTGATGAGAAACTGCTGCTTGGATGAAGAACTGTCCTATATGAAAGACTAATGTGAAATGCAAGAATCTTGGTTAATTTTAATTAAATGCCTATTCTATGTTTAGACCCTTCGATCCTTTCTATATTGAGCTTGATTTCATAGTAAATGGAAGAGATAAGTTAAGGTGAAGCACACTGAGGTGTGATTAACAATAAATATCTTGAAAATATAACGTACCAGGTGCCTCCGACACTACAAAGAGTTGTGGCTCTAATGAATGCAAGGTCACCGTTTTAAGTACCACTGAAACCAAGCTTCTCAAACAAAGATGGATGGGTACCTACCTTTCTATTGAACAATCTTATGCTTGGAAGAAAATTTTAAATATGAAAGGCTAGCTTAAGATGCATAATGAAAGGAGAATGATTAGAAGATAGAGCAAGACGAAGCTAGATTCAATGATGAAAGCGCTTACGCCACTATTTTCTATGAGGTGTACGCCAAAGTATTTTAATTTCTCAAATATAAATTCACTTCGCTAGACTGAAAAATAAACTTTTCAGCAATATAATTCCCCATTAAATCACAAACTTATTATTTCAATGCAAATATAGTTCAAAGAGAACAAAAATATCTTCACAATTCTTCAATATCACCTTCAAGGTAATGCATTAAAGATACTCAATCTAGGAAATGAAAGACATGTAACTTATAAAAATTGCTTGAAAAATTCTCAAAGTTTATCATGCAATAAATATTAATTCAAGTAATTCAAACCATAGTTAGAGTTAATCAAATGAAGAGCAATATCAATAGACGTTAAGCACTAAAATATTCAAAAAACCCCTTGCGAGACTTAAGCACTTCAAATTTCGAAAAGCGATTACCATGAAAGAACAATGAAATTTAAATGACAAGAAATTCCAAATTTAAACGATTTTCTTAAGTATTTCAATCCAGAAAATTTATTTTTTCCCTATAGTCAAAACTTTAGAGATGTTAAAAATTTAATTTTATGTTTAATTATAGAAAAATTAATGCTTTTTCCTTAATTTGTTTTTCCTCGAGGCTTATAATTTTAACATTTTAATAATGGCCCTAAAAACACTAAGATCACAAAACCACTTTCAAATACTTCATAAAAAAAGAATTAAAAGGAAATTTTAAATTTTACTAATGTTAAAAGTTTAATGATTTTTTTTTGGATTTTTTTTAAATTTTCAAAAGTTAGTAAAAAAAAAATTGGAAAATTTTTAAATTTTTCCAAAGTTATAAATTAATTAAATTTGTTGATTTTTAAATCTTTTAAATGTTAATAAAAAAAATTAATTAAATTCTAAACAAAGGCTCAAACAAAAAAATTAAATTTTGAACTCCTAAAAAAAGTCGAAATTCTATGTTAAGTTATGAATTGTTTTTATTTGAATTAGGTTATGAGGAAAGGTCGAAAAGAGTGGGAGGAAGAGGCAGTTGTCGAGGGTTGAATGGAGGCCAGAGGCATCGACAAGGAGGAGATGGAAGTAGCAGGAGATGGCAGCAAATGGGACACACCAAAGTGAAGGTGATTGTGTGGAAGAGAAGGCATGCAAGGAGCCATGGACAAGGGAAGTAAGGGAATGGAGACCACGGTTTAGGAAAGGTCGAGGGCTGAGGGATGAACACAAAAAGGGATGCAATGGAAAACAAATAAGGAGGATGAAATGATGAGAGTAGTGACGAGGAAGGAAATAATGATAGGATAAAATTGTGATGGAAGGACACAAAAATGGCAACGGGTTATGTAGCAACAAGGAGAAGACAAAGAAATGCATTGAAGCAGCTTGCAGGCAGAGATGAAGGGAGGAGAAAAATTCATGCAAGTAAAGGGGGAAAGGCAATATGAAGAGAATAAAGGAGGTTCAAGGGTAAGGAGCGAATAAAACGTAGAAAGAGAGGGTTGCGTGAGGATGAGGGATAAGAAACTCACAAGAAGAGAGAATAAAAAGAAAACACAATAGAGAAAGAAACAAGGAATAAAGAAAGCAGAAGAGAATCACATGCAGTCTTGTGCACAATTCGTTTTTTGAAATTTGGTTTTTTTTTTTACTCCAAATTACTTCAGGATTTCGTCTTGAACAAACCTAGAAATTTCTACGAAAAATAGCCCCAGACCCAAAATTTAATTGAATGATCTTGAGGTAAATTTCCTGCAAATTTTTTGTATTCTGAGACAAGATCTTACCCTCCAGAGCCTAGATCTTTCTCGGATCTTGGAGTTTCCTTTGAAAACCCTTAGATACACAACTGCACAAACCAGAAACCAAAACCTAGAAACCCAACAAAAATCTAAAAATAAAACCCCGATCCTGAGTTAGAAATAAAATATAAAAAAATTCAAAATATTTAATTAATTAAAATACAAATTTATACAATATATATACAGATATATGTACAATATTTGCGGATTTGTTAGATCTGGGGGTATGAGTCCAACTATGCTCCTAGATTTGAATATCTAAGGCTCTTACTAGCGAGATCTAACAATTTTACCACAATTTTTTTTTTGGTTTTTGGTTTTTGGAGAGGTACTAGCCCAAAACTTCCTGCATAAAAAATTGACCTTTAGATAAATCTTGAGATTGTTATGAAGTAGGCTCTTCAAAAAATATATTTTAAGAGTCAGCTAATTCAACCAAGGACTATCCCCAAACGCTCAATGAAACCTTAAAGATATTCTGTAGACACTAGATCAACCATCAAACCAAGTAGATAAATGGAATAATAATGAAACTTTGAAGAAATAGAGATACCTGCTACTTCAAGCAAAATTAAAATTTTTACTCTAGATCCAACAAAATGAATAAGATACCTGTATTCAAATTATTCTAGAAGAGCTATTGATTTGCGATTTTCAAATAATAACGACATAAATTAAAAAAATGTTACCATAAATTCATGAAGAGGAACACCACCACAAGTTGAAAACCTAAAAACTTTGCATTTATTCCAAAAAATATACAAGAGAGCTTGAGAGCTTAGTACACGATCAAAAGTTAAGATGAAACTATAGACTAACACCGACTTCTAATTTATAGATAAATTCGCCAATGACTAGTTTGCTTGATTTCCACAAAAGTAATCTCGACCTTCAAAAAAGATTTGATTATCTTTTAATCTCACCCATCGAAATTATTATGTTTTGAGGAATTTCGAATTTTTCATTTAATTCTTTTTTAATTAACTAAAAAACAATAATTTTGAGTTAATTACCTCAAAAAATTGACTTTTACTTAACTCCCAAGGCCCAAGGGTCCAAAATTTTTCAAATTTTTCAATATTCCCTTGGCTCAGGGCCTTTCAAAATTTATTTTTTAGAGACCCATGGATTTTTCCTTTGAAAAATTTAAATTTACTTAGGACATAAAATTAATTAAATTTCTGGCTTAGGAATTTTAATTGAATATGGCCAGAAAATTTAATTAATTGAATTATGAGGGGATTAATTATTTTTCCAAACATCTTGACATAAGATTAATACATTAAACACATGAAGGGGAACACCCATTCATAATAGACCCTCAATTATCTACCCAATTATCTGACTCAAAAATATGATCTAGCAGACTTGAGTAATCGGTAATAAAATAATATATCCAATTAGCTAGGATTATTCCCAAATTACTTTTACAAAGGCTCGATAGAAAACAATAGGACTTACTTAATAGCTTGATGAAAAGATCCACCCTAGCTTTGGGGTGAGGCTGGAGGGAAAAAAATCTGCTGGTCATTGTGTCTAGAGACACACATGAATTAGCGAGACAAAAAACCTCCTAGGATAGAAATCATCACCAAAATACTAGGCTTACCTAGGTTGGTACATACATGATGGTATCACTAAGATTATTTATATTATAAACATGCAGAATGGGTTTAGATCATTTAAAAATTGTCGACTGATGATGAAATATGAATGGCACGGTCACTCGGGGTGTAATGCTATGGGGTAGTTGACACAGAGGTTTCAACAGGGCTTGAGGAAACTTGTTTGGTGTGGTAGGAAAGCCACAAATCTCCGGTAAGAGAGAAAAGTCAAATCCAGGAGATAATATGACTTGAGAAAAACCTATTCATGCTAGAAATGAGGCAGTTTAGAAATGGTAAGTGCATGATTGGCATGGAAAAAAATGCCGATGTTGGGTAGCTAGGCTGAAATAGGCCATCATTGAAAAACTCAGGAGTTGTTATACAATAATTTGTCACACTCCCAGTCTCATATCCTGAAGTGTTTCACTTTGTGTCATCAATGTCGCAAGTGTCACAAAGTGATGAAAGTTGTCGCAAACAATGTATTCACCATGAAACATGTTTGTGGAAATCAGAAGGATATCCCTAAAGAAAAGGAAGAAAAATTTCCTTGAAAAGATTTCGAAGAACGTCAAAAAAACATTTATTTGCAACCCCAATGCATTTTTCATACTAGTTTCCTGTGCTGGTAACCTCTGGCAGTACACATGTCTAGCATTGCAAGCACGATTTTTCTCTGGAAAATCTACACTGGTCCTCTTTAGACAGTTTTTCCCAAAATGAAGGAGAACCTTATCTTCCTAGAAGGCTTGAGAATGACAACATGGTTTCAGGTTGTTGATGATTGGAACGATACCTCCCAATCCTGACCCTGGATCCTTCTTCTATGGATCTCTCCCTTGATATGTGGAACTCCTCTCTAATCCTCAAGTCCCTCTACTTCCTTTAAATCAAATCACCACCATCCACTAATGGTTAGCTAGAGAGGTTAGGTAGCTGGTTGGTTTCCATCTTAAGAGCTGAATTATGCCCAATTTCTACCCATTTGACAAGGAGAAAGGTGTTTGAAGGCTAAGGCTTGGACTTGGAGTCTAACCTGAAGGAGGCTTCCAACATCATGGCTTCAGTGGTTGTAATTCTCCCTTTGTTATCTATTAATAATACAATATGTTTTTTCTTTTGATAAATGTGTTAGCTATTATCCATTTTTTGTAATTTTCCTTGATTTGTTACATAACTCGCATTAGAAACTATTATACTTTGTATACATTTGTCGTCTCCACTTATTCTTCCTTCCCGACACTCATCTAAACCAACAAAGATGATATCATGAGCTTGGAAGTGAAAGAGTCAAGGTCGACACCAAAGGAATTAGCATCAGAGAGAGGGAGGAAATCTATCCTCTGTATTTTCTAGTATGAGTTAGGAAAGACTGCATGTAATTTACCTTGTTTATTTCTAGATCCTCCCATATGACTAGAGGGATAATTTATGTTTGTAGAAAGGATTTCCTACACAAAAAATGGCGAATCCACTGGGGATCACATAGCCATTCAAACCTATTGTTTTTGGTCTCTTTTGATAAGTTTGGCCAACCTCCTAGTGATCTGTAACTTTGATTGATTATGGATCTGAATTCTGAGTGGTGTGTTGTTTAGAGTGTCAATTCAAGATCTCTTTTCGATTTTGTTTATATTTTCTTAAGTTTCTCGCTCAACATGTTTATCTGAGAAACATAGTGCTCTCAGTGCAGATCTTGCTTAGTACAATCGCGCTTAAGACCATGTCTTCCAATGTCTTCCTGTGCTGGTCCGGTTTATCTTCCAACACATTTTTATCTAACAAAAAGAGCATTGTCAGCACATATTTTGATGATTATAGTCGCACTGAAGACCCTATCAACGCGGATTTGGATGAGTGCAATAGCGCTCGTCCAAAAGATTGAGAATTTTTAGGGTTTTTGTCGGGAGATCTAGAATGTCTTGATCTCTAAAGTGTTACTCCTCCTCCTTGCATATAATTTTCTCTTATTGTTGTGAGTTTCTTAATAGTTTACAAAATTCCATTCCATGTTGAAGTAGTGAAAATGATATTTATTTGAGTCTTTAGTTCTTTGTGGTGAATTAAATCTACCTTTTTTCTACTTGCATCTTTGGAAGGAATTAATGATTTTCTATCTAATAAGAATTTTTAGTTGTTTTTAAAACCAAAAAAGAAATCACATTTGCATTTGTTAAACCTTCATCTCAAATTTGATCATTACTTCTGCAAATTTCATTAGATTACATTGCAATGAAAAGTTGATTTTGAGATTGTCATTGAGCATAGATTACATTGATTAGTGTTGAAAGCTAATAAGTGCATCCTCTTTCATTTAAAAAAGAAAAATTCATGTAGGTGAACTTTAGTGAATTAAATGTCATCTACTTTTTGGTTGTTGCATTGGAATTGTGAAGTTGAAAGATCTAGTTAGGAAGTTCTTGTTTGTTGCGTATTTGATTGTTGCATCAATGTTTTCACTTCTACTCTACACTAGATAGATTTCATAAAAATGAAAAGAGTTTTTTCTTTCGTATTAGTTGCATCATAGGTGTATTTAGGTGACATCAATTTTTGAGCCTTGAAATCGAAACACAATTCAAGATCAACTTTAAAATTTATCTCAATTAACTTAAGGAGCATTTGTAATATTAACACAAACATTTAGAGGTCTAGGCTAAAGACGTGTTCCAACATCATTAAACGTAGGAGTTGTCGTTTTTTTCCAACGTTGCATCCCGAGGGTGAAATACCATTCCACGTATGTAAGTGTATAGGATCATTATCCACATACCTTCGGGAATATTGGACGACACTACATGCATGAAAAGTATATGGGAACACTCTCATCGAACGATTATGCATTAGACAACACTACTACCGACTGCACTCCCACAAATCGTCATGTATATTTTGGGAGTCCCTTATAGGTTGTTATCGATCCATAAGTAACCAAGTATACTGCCTTATATACCGTGATACATTAAATCATTGGTTCACCAAGGTGTATATTGCAGTTCACGTTTTCTTGGTAAACCTTTATGCCTAGTTACCCCTTTTTGATTTATTTGTTGTTAATTTGTAAAATTATTTGATTGCAGAATAACATCCTCTTCGTGGAATACCTACTTAGTGGATCATAGTTTGATAATAATGGAAATTTATCCCGAGAATACCAATTAAGGAAACCCCTCTAACGAGAGTCTTGATCATTTTTCTTATTTTGGAAATATTGGTGCTCCTTATATGGAAACGTTGTCCCTATTCGAATTTACCATCGGTTTTCTAGTTTGGTTATTTTCGACCACTATGGTTGCGAATATCCAAATTGCTTCTCAAATGATTTCTCCTCCACCTGAATAATATCAACCTCATGTTAATCCTAAAGTTGATCCTTTGCCTTCTTTACTTATTGTTTCTTCCTCCCGTTCTTCCTCTTCATTTGGTGAAAGTCTTGATTCTAGTAACCAGGAAGCTAAGAAGAAGAATAATAGGACGAAGAAGAAGAATCAAAACAATAAAAGGTCCAACCAAAGAACCATTGCTATAGATGCAACTAATGTGGACAAATATTCCAATTAGCCCCGTAAAGTCAAATTCCTTGCAAGTTATGTAAGGGTTATCACCTTCTTAGAGATTTTCCTGGTATTCCCAAGGTATTAGAAATGTGGACCAGAGGCTCAAATCGACCTTTTTCATCGGCCTCTAGAGATCATGTTGGTGATAAACCCTCAAATGGTGATAGCAAGGTCCATGGGAAAAAGGGTAAAGTCAAATTTCCCTGCAGGTTATGTGAAGGGAATCATCCCATTCACCTTTTTCCTTATATGGATGAAACCTCAAAAGTGCTGGAAAACCTTACAGATTCTCAACCACGACTTCCTGTTGGTTATTGGAAGCTTTCCCCTTATCCTCCACTAGTTTATGAAGTGATTGATTAGAATTAATCTCTATTCATTCGTGCTCTCTTTGAAAGTGAATCCCATGAGTTCATTCCTGATGAACCATTGATTGAGGAAACAATTAACCTTATTCCACGTTTAGTTAATCGTACTTTTATCATAGAGAGTGAACTTCACACCACTCAAGTTATTCTTGTTTCTTCAGATTCCAATGAATTTTGGGGAAATCCTCTCGTTCCCACGGTACAGGGGGGTGATCCTCCCGTTCCCATAAAAAAGGGGGAAACTCTCTTGTTCCCATGACACCCCCTCCATGTAGTATGGTCACTTCTTTTGACTGGAGTCGACTGGTAGGATATCGTCTTCCTTCTTACGTGCCTTTTCAGACCACAAATAATATACCCATACCTGGAACAATCATAGATGAAGCTGCATCTGTTAGTATTCTATCCTCAACTACTTGGACAGCTTTAGGGTCTCGGTAGCTTATGCCCGTTTCCCAGAATCTATTGGCTTTTAATAGAGGAAATAGTCAATCATTAGGGATCCTTCCTAAGTTGACTATTATTTTGGGAGGAAAAATTGTCTATATCAATGTGATGGCTATCCAAGGCCCCTTGGATTTAAATTCATTCATTGGCCATGACTATGTTTATGTCATGAGAGCTCTTGTCTCTTCTATCTTTCGAGTAATATGTTTCCCACATGAAGGAAGAATTGTGACCATTGATCAACTTTCATTCATTAGTCCTACTCTGAATCCTAGTCAACCAAAATCCTTGAATGGTCCTTATATGCAAGTGGTATCTTCCCCACCACATGATAATTATGTGGAAACATGTTCCATGCTCACATCTATTGATGATTTAGTAGGTGATATAGTAAATCATGTACTGGGGGCATTGGATCCTGATATTTCCATTAGATACCTTGATATGTATCTCTTACATAATGATGTTCTACCATATGATGAGAACATCTTGGAAGCCATGACCTATTTTGGGCCATGAACAAAGTCTCGGAGCAAAGTTCCTTGTCTTATATCAAGCTCAAAAAATGAAAAAATGTTTCCGGAGCATAGTTCCTTGCCTTATGTCAAGATCCTTAAAAAATGAAACAAGGTGTTGGAGAAAAGTTCCTTTTCTTGTGCCAAGCTCGTTAAAAAATGAAACAAGGTGTTAGAGCAGAGTTCCTTTTCTTGTGTCAAGCTCGTTAAAAAATGAAACAAGGTGTCGGAGCATAGTTATTTTTCTTTTGTCAAGCTCGTTAAAAAATGAAGGAAGGTATGAGAGAAAAGTTCCTTTTCTTGTGTCAAGCTTGTTAACAACTGAAACAAGGTGTCATGAGTATAGTTCTTTTATTGTGTCAACCTCGTTAAAAAAATGAAATAGGTTCCTTATGAGGATTATTTTTTTACTGTGTCAACCTCATTAAAAAATGAAACATGTTCCTTATGAGGATAGTTCTTTTACCGTGTCAAGCTCATTAAAAAATGAAAAAAATCCCCTTTCAATTCGAGTCTTTGATTATATCTCATAAATGAACCTTCATTTCATCCACCTGTTAGTAACCAATAGTTTACTTAGGTGAATGAAATAAAACTTGGGGGGCATGTAACTCGAACTGAGTCATATTGCTGGGGGCATGCAAACTTATTCCAACCATAGTTTTTCTCCGTTTCAAGCTTGTGTAAAATTGAAACCACTTCCAAGCATAGTTTTTCTCTATTTCAAGCTTGTGTAAAAATTAAACCACTCTCAAGAAAAGTTTTTCTCCATTTCAAGCTTGTGTAAAAATGAAACCACTATCAAGAATAGTTTTTCCTCATGCTTCAAGCTTGTGAAAAAATGAAACCAATTTCAAGCATAGTTTCTCATGTTTCAAGATTCCATAAAAATGAAACCATTCTCATCCTACCTATTAGTCATCAGTATTTTTCACTTGTTGGTGATGACTAGTTGTAACAGCCAAGTTTTCTAGCAGTTGATCTAAAAAATTGTCAAATTTTCCAGCTGGAAAACACCCATAAACTTATTTTCCCTCTTACCTTTCAGTCTGCCCATGACGAGATGAAACCTCATTATCAAAGTCCTATCTAGCCTTAGCCATACTACTTTTCCCATCAGCTCCAAAGAAACAATCTAAATCTGTCCAAAAAGTATCCCCTAAATTAGGTAGTGGCGCTTTAGGCATTTCTCCCTTGGCAAACCACTCTAAAGCCAAAGAACCTCTACCTGCTATAGAACAGTCATAAAAAACCTTCCCATTCTGCAAATAAAGTTGGTTACAACTCTAGGTCGTGCCACTAATACACCCTCAAGTCTCAGCAATACATAGACCATAAGTCAAACTGATTCTAGGTGTTTTTATAGTGTTTTAATGGATCTTTCAAGGACAGAGGCATACCAGCATCCCAGAAGACAATATTTGGCTCCACATGAGAAGACAACTGCTTCTCAATGTGATCTTGAGCCTAGGATGCAGCTACAGAGTAGAGAATTGTTTCATTAAGCTCCTGCGATCACAGTCAAAGCCTGAAAGGACAGTGAAAGGAAAAATAACACTGTCAAAGGGCTGATAATATGACATGACTAAAAAACCTCCTTCATCTATAAGCAAAGGGTTTGAAGACTAAAGAACCTCCTTCATTTCACAAGAAGAGGGTTAAGAGTGCCTCCTTCATCTATAAGCAGAGGGAAAATGGAGTAGTTGACTTCAGGGTTTGATTGAGTAAGATACAAATGGTAAGAGCAACAAAATATAGTTGAAAGCTTCTGAACAGGGAAATCATGTAAAAAACAGAGGAAAAGCATAAGTACTATAACTATAAAAAAGGCTGGCTTATCTCCCATCAGAGTTTGCTTTCAAGATAGTCTGGAGCCAAGAAGTGTACAAACATTGCTAAGGGGTGTGATTTCCTTAAAAAGCTACAAAAGGATCATATCCTTGATAAACAGGCTTGAAATTTAGTCTCTGTTCCTTTAAACACAACAGAGTTGAAAAATAGTTGAAATCAGCTGGGTTAGACACAAGCCAAAGGGTGATAATTGTTTTTCAAAAGGTTCTGGAACAAACATTCAAAAGCAATACCTACATGCCACTGTTACAAATGAAGGTAGTTTACTTATGAAAATAGGTCAAAGGTAATTTGCTGTTACATTTTGAGTAGAGGAAATGTTTTTAGAAGAAGTGCCCTTCTTGATAGACAGAGGACAGTAAAGCTCAGATGGGTACAACTAGGCTTCACCCATAGTAAAAAAGAAGCATCATTTGGAGAATGCATCTACAGTCATTAGGTGGATTTGAGTCAGGTTACCTCTAACAAGCAAATGTAAGCATAAGGAACAGAAACTGTCATCAATTTTTAAAGAGATAGATCACCTCCTTGCAAAATGGCAAAAGAGGTTTCACCAATCATTGAGATGTTTTGGAGCGGATTTTCCATGTTGAAAATGTCATTAAAAAGACAGAAGTGGCAGACTATATTGTTTTAAAAAGCACAGTGAAAATGCAGTAGAAAATTTTTGAAAGTCCTAAACAAAGCCTTTTTCATATAAACAAAAGTCCTCACTATGCTTCTTTTTCAAAGGTCCAACTCCACTTTTTGTCGAGGGTTTGGTGCAAAGGGTCGTTAAAAGATTTTCAAAGGTTTCAAAAACATCACCAAACGAGTGTGAAAGGGAATTTGACTTTTCCATGTTTAAAAGGAGGTAACGACCATTTCCAAGTGTTATTTTGAAATTCCAAAACACACATCACACCTCCTCCTAGTTGCTCGCTGGACCTAAGAGGCGTTTCAAGCAGGTTTGCAGAGTTTTAAAGGGCTTTTGACCGCGCGGCGCGCCTGTAGGATTGCGCGGCGCGTTCGGGTGGAATTCTTCCACAGGGGTACACTGTCGCGCGACGTGCCTGTATCAGCACGCGGCGCACCTGTAGGCGCCGGTCACGACCACCCGACAGTGACCCGACAGCTCTCCTTTGCCTGGCGCTTTCCTTTACCAACGTGCCGCGCACTTGTTGATGGTCCAAACGCCTCCGAAATGTTTTGAAAACGGTCCAAAATCCTCAAAAAACGCCATCATCATTTTCAAAGGTATTTTATGTGCCTCCTTGCTCTTTTCAAAATTGTTAAGTGGTGGAAAAAGTAATGAAATTCATGGTGTAAATCACAGTTTTGAGCTTTTTAAAGGAGAGGTGTTTTATGTTGGAAACTCGAAATTGCTGTGTTATTGTTTGCCCAAGGTGAGCATAGTAAAATTGGTTCATTTATATTGATGTAAAAAGCCCAATAACTGCCCTCAAAACAATGATGAAAGGTAGAGGCACTGTTTAAAGGCAAAAACCCAGTATTTGAACAAATGAAACAGTGGGCCTATTTTCAATCAACATTAATCATGGTATAAGTGTTTTTTTCATTTCAAAGGTCTCTTCTATGTGTTAAAAAAGGGCAAAAAACCAGTGTTTTCTCCTTTACTCTATCAAGCAGACTTTAAATGATTAAAGCAGTTTAATCATTTTGGAGGTGTTTGTCAAAATATGTGTGAGAAAACAGTGAAGACAAGGAGGGTGTTTTGATTGGGAGGAGTTTTGTTTTGCCTTTGTCTAAAATACGAGGCTATCCTGTTGTCCTCAAAACACCTAGAGCCATGTGACCTTACACAAACACAGAAATCACTTGACTGTGTATCTTTTGTTGACTGTGTACTTGTTTTTTAAAATTTTTTTGTTGATTGGCATACCAAGAGAAAGGGCAGTGTTTTCGGAGGAACAGAGACCTAATATCATAGAATCATCTCACACAACATTTGAAACAAATTTTCCTTGATCAAAACAATGATTTACAAAAATACAGAGTTTTGTTTGAAAAAACATTCTTGAAATCCTTTTGAGGCAGTTTGGTTGTGCAGAGATCATCCACAACAAGATGCCTCCCAGGCAAGATAGTAGGATTGGATTGCATAAGAGATATGAACCTATTTCCACTGAAGAAGTGAATGCACACCCATCAGCCTTGTTCAATTTCCATGAGGTCGGGTGTTTAGATTTCTGTCAAAGGGTGCAAGAGGTGAAGCGTTTCTCTCCTTTAACACATCTTTGCGCTTTGAGGTTTAGAGACAAGCATTTCCATTTGGCAGGCCTTGATTTCAAATTATCCCCAAGATCCATCTCCAAGGCTACTAAAATCCCCTATATTGGTGAGAAATGGTTTAAGCAAAGCCATTTGGACTCAGATGATTACAAGCCCTTCCTAAAACCTGAGCACAGAGAATCATGTCCTTCTATTTTCCCTTTCTCATATCTTTTAGCCAGCTACGCCCCTCTCATGAAGATTATCATGAAGTACTTCACTTGTGAGGGAAGATTCTCCTAAATTTATGCATATCACATTCGACTTCTCATGCATTTCACTAGGGCCAGATTGCTAAATATTCCTTTCTTCTTACAAAAGAGCATTGAGAAAATGACCTCCACTGTCCAGAAGAAGCCTCCTTCACAACAAATAGCTTGTCTCTTCCATCACTCTCTCATCAAAATCATCATCCTTCATCAGCTTGAAAAGAGAGAGGTCTCTTGGGATGTTTTCATCACTCATCCAGATTTCTCCACTGTCCCTCCAGTCCATACATCCCCTACATCTCCTACTCATCATCCCTCGCCTTCTTCTAGCAGACCTATTCCTAAAAAGCTAAAATTTACTACAGAACAAGAAGAAGAGCCTGAAGAGGGAGAAGAGCATGATCATGATGATGAGGAAGAGGATGAAGGGCAGCAGCATGAAGAACAACAAACTGATGATGAAGGGCAGTAGCATGATGAAAAAAAGCAAGGTGAGGAGGAAGAAAGTGCTGAACAGCAGCATGACAGTAATGAGGGTGAACAACAGACTCATGTTGAGGGTGAACAATAGCCCTATGATGACACACAACAACACAGTGAGGGTGAGACAGAGCAGCAAGGGCAGCATGATAGTGATGAGAAAGAACAGTCAAAAGAGGACACACAGCAGCCTTATGAGACAGAGCAGCAGCATGAAGATGATGAACAAGGGCATGAAAGTGATGAGAAAGGGTAGCCAAAAGATGATACACATCAGCCTCCTCAGGAACAACAACCTCTTCAAGAAGAACAGTAAACTCAAAAAGAAGAGAAGCAAGGCGAAAAAGGTAAAGGGGCCATGCCCTCTTCTCCTAAAAAGGCCAAGCCCCAGACAACAAAGAAGAGAGTGCCTAGGGTTGTCACTCCAAATGTGACAAGGGCCCTCTGGAGTAAAGGAAAATTTCCAAAGAAGCCCATGACTGATTTTCCTAGAAGGAAGAGCACTAGAATAGCCACCCAAAGCAAAGGGAAGCGTAAGGAAGAAGGCATTCATGAGCAAGAGAGTGCATTCAACATCATCCCAATTTAAAGCAATGATATTGATAATGAGGCCCGGATTCTAGAAAACATCTTAATCCATAGAGAAGGCCAAATTGATTCTTTGAAGGATGATCTTCATAGAGCTAGAAATTTCAATCAATTTTTGCAAATCCAAAATAGGCAAATGAGTGTCCATATGGTTGTTTATGAGACACGGGCGACTAAGTACAAGAAGGAGGCCTCCAAAGCCCAAGCAAGGTTGGAAGAACTCATGGGCGATTTTGATGAAAGTGAAGGCGAAGATCAACCTAGGCAAAAGAGGCCAAGAACCATGGGGCTTAAAAAGGCCCTTGAGAAGCAAAAAGAAGAGGAAAATTCCCTTCTCCAATCTACTCCTCTCACTGCATTGTTTGAGCAAGAGATAGAGAACAATAGGGAGGCATGGCTTGAGAGAGTAAATGACCACTTGGAAAAGAAATTGGAGAAGGAAAACAGGGATTTAGACCTTCAAAGGAGAATGACGAGGCATTATAAAAAGTTAAATCAGTTTGCCCGGTGCAAGTTGAAGGCTGCTCAAGAAAAGCTCAAGGAAGCTAAAGGGAAGCGCCCGGCACGGAAAGTGAGGAAAGACATATCAGGACTTCAGATTTTGGCCTCTGCTTCACAACATGTTGCCGAGAACCCTTAAGGGTCATGCTCACCATTTTTGGGCGATTTTCGACATATTTTGGTTTTTTGGCATTTTTGGGTTTTTGGCCAAAAATCATGGGCTTCGCCATTTTAGTTTGGAGGATCATCAAAGGAGGAGAATAGCATCATTGGATGCCATAATTTCAAGAGCACATACTCAGCTATTTTCAGGATATTTGAAGATCATTTTCTCCCCCGAAATGGTGAAATATGCTCGCTTTTTCTACACTCTGCCTGGTCTATCAGAAAACCTTATTTTTTGGTTTTTTACACACAGGCCTATTTTTGGAGGACTTCTAGCATCATATTGGGAAAATTATAGTTGCTCTAGAATGTAGACACTCAGAGCTTTCCAATGAGCTATCATGAGCTTCGTTTCGACATCGAGAAGGCTGCCAAAAATTGCCGGAAAGTCAGGGGACCTTTTGCTGATGTATTTTTTGAGTATTTTTGTAAAAATTGAACCTTTAAAATCTGCTTTTTCGTCATGTGCGTTTAGCTATTTTTGCACATGAGAAGTTATGAAAAGTCAATTTATTTCCCTCTTTTAGCATTTTTTAGATATTTTATGAGATATTTTGTGCCTTGGGCTTTGCAAAGCCTCAAGGACAAGTTTAGATATTTTGGATAGGCCAATGAGAGTGCAAATTGAACTAAGAGGTTTTCCTCACTTGAGCCTATATATTCCAAAGGATTTCATTGTAAACAAGGTTGAACTTGATGATAGAAGCAATATATGGTCATATAAGCTTTGGAAGAAATACTTGTCTCATGCTTTTGGATAGTCTCTTGGATGTTATTGGATGATGAAAGAGGATTGTTGTTGGATTCCATGACTTGGTAGAATGGTATAGTGTCTCTCTCTTTGTTTTGTTTCCTAGTTTTCATTCATGAATCCATGTTTCTTGCTTGCTATAGAACAGTAGAGAACAAATTTGAGACATGCCCTTGGAGACACCTCAAATTTCCTGTTTCTTCATAGCTTCCATGTTTTCTTCATCCTTAGTCACATTAAAGAATTCTTGATTGCTCTTTAATAACTTAAGGATATTGTTTCTTATTTAATTCATGGTTTTATGCATGCTAAGTATGATTTACAGTATGCCCTGCTTACTCATGGCTAGCCATAGCTCCATCCATGAAATTTCTCTTTGACTGATTAGATTGTCATTTGTTGAACCAAGGAGGTCTTGTTCTGATCTTGCCCTTTGTCTAAAACTATGCAATCTTGTTTTCAAAGTGCCTAATAACTTGAAGTACTATGTTTAGGCATTCCGACATAGTGATTTAAGTTGTTTGTCTGTCTTAAGTGTATTTCCCCAAAGTCTGATAGCCATTTCCCAAATTTAGAGAGTTATATATCTCTATGCATGGCTTGAATGTGTATTTCTATGTATTGATTAGCTTATAGTTACATTTCTCATGATTAATGGTTTTCCCTACCATGTTTATGTCAGCTATTAAACTAGTTATGCTTGAAATACTTTGTTGTTCCCAAACTTGATGTCTATTTTATTCCATTTTTCCCAAAGATCCTTTCTACCTCGAATCAAATCAGCCCTTCAACAGCCTTGTATCACCATCTAATAACTTTCTTGACCTTTTCGACCCCATAGCCCAGTTGATCTGACATCTTTTTACCTATCTTATATCTTTGATCAGTTTCATCCCTCACAACCTAAAAACCAAAACCAAAAAAACCTACTTCATAACTAGCCTAAAATCAGAACACAATAAGCAGACACACAGATATCCCTTACACATATAGAGAGAGCCCTCTCTGAGTCCAGGAAGGCTAGGTACTTGGGCTCCAAAGATTGGTTTGATGTTACACTGTCATTTGGCTTGCCAATCAGCCAAATCACGGGACCCTAACGCTACCTCTCATGATTGACATTTTTTCAGTCTGTTTTTCTAGATGTGCTTTTTTTTTGTCATTCCATCGTCACTATCTACTTGGCCGATGTTACACTTTCACTTGGTTTTTTTAGCCTTTCCCGGGGAACCACTGTGATGAGTGGTCCTATTAGCCAACCTCTTGACCTTTATGTGTTTTGAGCATTTCCATTATCACCGAAACTAATTTTTACCCTTTATACCAGTCATTCCTCTAGGAGGAGTCATCTTTCATCTCTTTTCAGGCTCCAAAAATATGAAAATATTTTTTAGCACTTGCCATTTCTAACTCGTTAAAGTAAATGAAAATAATTCTACTCAGTATAAGTTTAACCCTTTTCTGGACTAATATAGACTAGTTACAAAAAAGAATACCTTAAGCAAATATGGCTAAGAGGTTCTCTTGAATATTTTTTTCTACCTTTTAGGATTCAAGAGGCTATCTACGAAAATGGATATCTATTTTTTTTTTTTTTTTGCATATTATTTTCAAAATTTTTAAACATGAAAAAGACGTCAATTTTTACGTCAATGGACTCATTAAAATAATTAAACAGTGATGGGCTTGTCAAACACGACAATACCAAACTACTCCTTCCTAGGGCTCATTAAAAATAATAGGATTGATTCATCCGAAGGATGAAATTATATGACAAGAATATGGTATCATCTTCAATCTTGAGATAAAAAATAAGGAGGTACTCGCTAGAAATAGTGGGGGAAAATGGAATGAAAAATATATCTTGTATTATGTGTGAAAGGAAACATGTCACTCTTGACATGACACATATGTATCTTGTATCAGGTTTGGAACATACTCACTTTTCCACTTGTCTTGTTGGGTTTGGGAAATCCATTTTACTCTCATTAGATTATATCCTATTGTCACAATGATCTCTGATCCTATTTTGAGTCAAATGATGCCAAATTATGGACTCATGTCGCTAATATGTTTAAGAGAAGTCCCATTCTGCAAATTCAAACCACTTATACCCTATTTTAATTTATCTGCATCAATCATGAATCACTCTTGCGAACTTTGAAAAATCCTATGTTTCGTGTCGATGATGTGGGAGATATTATGAACCTCCTCGACGGATCACTTCGTGTTGACTCCAAATCATTATCCAAGAAGATGATATAAAAACTCCCTTTTAGTACCTTGGAGATTTCATGCCTCAATGACAGGTTCTTCGCATTCAACGATAGGTTCACGTCTCTCACCTTCGATCGAATGATTCTATGAGTGTTCGACTTCAACTTAATTGTTCACACTCGTGGATTGTGCTATTTTCCCTTGAGAGCCATCTTCATCATTGGTGGTTTCTCTCGTGCTTGTTAATGGTTTACATCAATGACAGGTAATAAGGTGGTTTCTACCATGCTCGAGTTCAACCCATTTATTTACATGGTGAGGTTCGTGCTTTGGTTGGATCGAGACAGAGATGAATACCCTAGGTTTCATTTGATAAATCCAGGTTGCACGGAGTTATTAAGTATTCATGATTGTAAAAATGATCTTTTCTAGTCGGATGGCTGCGTACCTGTCGTGGATCCATGTATTCTTGATTGTAAACATGATCTTTTCTAGTAGGATGGATGCATCCATGCCTATTGATTTTTGGGTAGCATCGGATGTGCTATAGCTTTGAAACTTTATGGAGGGGCTATGACACATGAGATATCCAAGACCCAAAAATCATTTGGAGAAATTCCACCCAGAGCTTAAGTTATTCAAATAATTAATTATTTTAATGGAGACCCTAAGTCTAACTTAGGGAAATTAAATAATTAAAGTGAACTAATTTATACATGTGGGTGATAATGTTCTAAGTAACGAGGATAAAGTATTTTCCAATATTAGCCATTGATTAGAGATTAGATCATGACCATTGAATGTTTAATGGGAAAATTATTAAAGGAAGGCTTGGGGTCAGTTGGAGAACACACACAAAGTCTAAGAGATCAAATTCTTCTAACGGAGTAGTGCTCAGACGAAGATCATATTTGAGTGAATTAGATAAGTAGTGAGGGGAAAATGTAGTAATTGGTCAAAAGACCAAGAGTGCAAAGTAAATAAATGGTAATAGAGACATAGAGCAGACATCGCAACCACTAGGAGAGGTGATGCAGACCCGAGAGAGGGTGACGCAGGCCCACACAGGGCTCATGCAGTGGCAGCACATAGCCTCCGAGGGACAGTCCAGAATCAACAAGGAATCAGGGTTTCTAAGTTGATAGGGTTGAAAATCGATTTCTAAGAGGCTGATAAGCATAGAGGAAGGGTGACATAGTCGTTCAACCAAGCCCACGTAGGCTTACGTAGTGGCAGCGTAGAGACTGCACAGAGCTAGCTGGGGTTTCACCAGTGACTGATCTAGATCAATCAAGACTTACAGAGTGAGGTAAAACTCACAATTATCTCTGTTTTCCAAGGATTTTTCTTTGTTGGGTGAGCCACATTATGGCACCTATATGTACTTAGAACTACTGCTTAATAATAGAAAGCCTCAAAACTTCCGCATTGGTTTTCCCATGTTAGGTTTTTCTAGGGACATTTGTTCGAAAAATCTTGTGTGTCCTTTGTTTGAATGTGCTTATTATTCAATTCCTGATTTGTATAATTATGTAGGCTGTAGTGTGATTAATTCAATGTTTTCATAAATATTTCTGAAAATAAATTGTTAAGTTAAATACAAAAGTAGGAGAAGTAAATGCGTCAACAATTCATGTTCATATGTGATTATTACGGAAAGAAAAAAATTGTTACAAGTTATGGATCACAGAAGCCAAATTCAAAAAGAAGAAGTAAACTATATTTCTACATTAGGCTTTATGTAATTGAGATTCAGAAATTTTCACATGATATCAGAGCATTTGCAGATCAGGAAGATCTGAAGCCATCAGCAGAAGACCGAAGAATGTTTTGTTGCAGGAAGGTAGATTTCCCGAGTGACAATACATATCCATAAAGAGGCGAATAAGGGTGACACAGTCACCTATAGAGCTCACACGAAGCTAGTAGGGCTACGTAGAGGGACACAGACCCAAGAAGAATGACGTTGTAGTTGCACAGAGGAAGCGCAGTGCTTGCTGGGCAGGTATAGAAATTTCGAGCTTCGATTGCCTTGGATGGAAGTCTAGATCCTTTTTCTTCTGTAGTTGCTGGTGGGGCATTGTTTCTGTTAGAGAAAAACAGTGTATAGCAGGGTGTGACAAAGTGGGGCGTGACAAAGTAAGGGGAATAATTTCCTCAGAAGAATTCTCGCCAATAAGTCTAAATCCAATGCTGATTAGCAACAAAGAGTGATTGGGGAGGGCTAATTCTACATCAGTTGGTGGAGGATTTCTGTGAGGGAAATCAATTTTCAGAGGGACCATGATTCCTTAGAGTGTTTCTAGCACCAAGAAACCCAGATCTGAGTTTTTCTGGGGCAACAAAAAAAGAGGGAGAAGTGAATCAGTTCGAAATACTCAATTGATCTGTGATGGTTGCACATGGAACGGGGGATCAAGACAGTGGATGGTGCTTCCAACTTTTTCATCTAGAAGGACAAGATGTTGGTCAAGGTTGTCATTGATGTCAATATGGAATTATTGGAGATGGAAAATATTCTTTTATTGTTGCCCTAACCTCATGCAAACCCTAAGAGACCGAAATGCTATCTACTTGACTTGCCCTAATGTCCATGAAGAGCCATAGATCATTGATGGTAAAGCCCTAGATTCATGATGCCCTAGCCTTGCTAAAATTCCAATAAAAATCTTGTGCCCAACACCCAAGATGATGGAAACCCTATCTCTATGATAAAGGAGTATTAAACCCTGTTAATTCCCTAAACCTAGCACAAAACCCCTAACCCTTATCTTTTAATGTTAAAGATAATAACCCCAAAAATTCTCCTAAAATTATTGGTAAAATCCTAATCCAAGATCCCTTATGAAAATCCTAAATTATAAACCTTCCCATAAATCCCTAAAATCTAACCATACATTATTAAAAAATAAAAAATAAAAAATCATTATGGTAAAATATTATAATACCCTAAGTACATGCACAATCAATGCACAATTAAATTTCAAGACACCACATAATAAGACCGCTTCATTTACTAAACAAACGATATACATATCCAAAAGTTTTTTGATGTTGGTCATAGTCTTTATAACATGTTGGACATTGTATAAAATGAATGTATTACTCGACGGCTCCACTATACAAGTCAGATTTAACCCTTTTTTATTTGACGTCGACTGATAATATGATGACCATACTTTATAAATTTTTTATAAATACAACTTGGTTCCCTTTATTTCGGTATTGAAGTTCGATCAAGGCAGTCGTATATATAAAAGGGAAGATGAAAGTCAAAATATAGATAAGGTAAGAAAATAAGCAATACAAGTTGACGATTTCACAACTTGTGAACTAAGTAAGAATAGCGAAACATCATTTGATATTTTTTGACTCAGATATTACGCATCATCTGAAATACAAAGTAGAACCTGGTAGTGTTTTCGAAAAACGTGTGTAGAAATTTGCTGAATAATGAAGATTTATCCACTGATATTATCCTGATCATACACTAATTCGAATTCATGTATAACACATAACCTCTTCTACAATTGATCATCAATTTGCGGAAATAGAAACAGTCGCATACTTTTAAACACAATAATCAGCGCCAACACGATGTGTTAGGAAAACTATAATATAAAAACTGACTATTTTGTATATTTATAATAGAAAGGAACATGCTAACAATCTCGGTATAATATCCTCGAAAGTATAAGTCTTGTCTCTGAAAAATTTTCATGATACATTTCGATTTTAAATTAAATCTGATTCCAAAAAACTCATCCACTAATTGCCTGCCTCTATTGCGCAATCTAAGTTGGTTGAATGAGAGATCCAAGTTTGAATCTCCTTGGCTTCAACTGCGCAATCCTCATGGGCAATCTCCTCCAATCCTTGTGCAAATCTCATGCACAACTGATGTCGCAACTAATAGCAAACTCACCCTTTCATCTACCTCTTCCACTGGTCTTCACTGAACTGTTCATGCACTGTTGTTAACTGATGTGTTCTTGAGTTGAATAATGAGTTAATAATTAATGAATTAAATAATATTTAATTCACTCCACTCATCACTAGTGTATTAGCCAGTTAAACTAAATACAACTAGTTCAACTAAGTTAAACCGAACACAAATTCACCAACTATCTCATCAACTCCACCAAACTCCGTCATTGAAATTCTAGCCGTCGACCATGCATGGCTCACCAAACCCCTGAGAATAGCGTAATTCCTTCTTTAAGATGTAGGCCACATCCGCCAACTCCAGCGAAGTGTGAAGGATAAGCTGAAGTTTATAGTCAAATATTATTAAAGACTAATAATATTTTGGGCGGCTAATACCAGACAAATAGGTCAAAACCAAACTTAAACACCATATGTCTAAAAATGAGGTCCCATCTCTTCTGTGGCCAATCAATAAAGAATAGCATCACATATCCTAGACCATATCATATATGTAAAAATGAACTTATTCTAAAAATAGACTTTGCGCCAAAAATGGCCTGTGAGCCCACTTAGTGAAGGCGACTTCATTTCACTAAGCTCCATCATCTTGTTGCATTTTCAACACTCCCTCTCAACAAGATATGGATTATCTGCAACCCCTATCCTGCCTCTGTGGAATTTGAATTTGCTCCTGGTGAGCGCCTTCGTCAAGATGTCAGCATCCTGATCCTCCGTGGGAATATATGAAAGTAACATGATTCTCCGCTGCACACAATCTCTGATATGATGGTACCTGATGTCGATGTGTTTGGATCTGTCATGAAATACTGGATTAGCCGAGAGTTTAATGCAACTCTGGTTATCACAATAAATCACAGTAGGCTCCAAGTGTGACCCGAACAATCCGACGAGGATCTTCCTCATCCAAATAGCCTCGCATGCAGCCAAGCTTGCTGCCATGTACTTGGCCTCTGTTGAACTGAGTGCCACAGATCTCTGCTTCCTGCTATACCAGGAAACTGCTGTCGACCCGATACTGAAAACTCCTCCAGATGTGCTCTTTCGGTCCGTTGGGCTCCCTGCTCAATCTGCATCAGTGAAGTCGGAAAGCTTCGCTCCATCCTCCTATCTCTACCACAGACCATATCTCGATGTGCCACTAAGATAACGCAATACATGCTTGCCTGCCTTCTAGAAGAGCTTGGTAGGCTTAAACATAGCTTGCGAAAGCTAGTTAACAGCATAGCATATATCGGGTCGTGTATTGACCAGATACATAAGTGACCCCACCAACTGTCGATAGACAGTGGCATCCACTACCTCCGCTGAAGTAGCATCCTCCTTCCTCCAACCACCAGGAAGAGGAGTATCAACAGGCTTGCAGCCATGCATGTTGAACCTCTCCAGTATCTTCTGGGCATACTTACCCTAAGAAACAAACAATCCACCACTGCGCTGCCAAATATCCAATCCCAGGAAATAATGAAGGAGGCCCAAGTCCTTCATCTTGAACTCTCTAGCAAGGTCCTCCTTGCATGAAAGTATCAACAGCTCATCACCCGTCAAAATCAGATCATCTACATACAGTACAATGATCGGCAACTTCCCCTCCACCACAATATTGTACAGGTTAGGATCCGCCTCACTCTTGGAGAATCAAAGTCCGGTGAAATAACTGTCTATCCGTGTGTACCAAGCACGAGGTGCTTGCTTCAGCCCGTACAGTGCTCTCTTGGTGTCAAACATGCGACTCTTCTTTGAATTCTTTGAAGATCTAAACCTTCGGGCTACTCTATGTACACCTCCTCCTCAATGACTCCGTTGAGGAACGCAGTCTTCACATCCATCTGATGGATGTGCCATCCCATCTGCGTTGAGAGAGCTAGGATCGTCCGTATGGAAGAGTACCTTGCGACAGGTGCAAAGGTCTCCTCATAATCGATCCCCTCGATCTGTGAGAAGCCACGAGCAACAAATCTTGCCTTGTACTTCTCCACACTCCCGTCAGCCGCCTGCTTCACTTTGTAGATCCATCACGAACCCACCACTGATTTCCCCTCCGGTCGCGGGACAATCTCCCATGCACTGTTTCTGACAATCGAATCATACTCTTCCACCATGGCATCTACCCATCCGGGGTCCTCCACAGCTTCCTCGAAAGAGGATGGCTCTGTCACGACACATTTGCTCACAAGAGCCATGTATCCAGGTGTCTGGAGTCCGGTGAGCGCCTCATCTCTGTCTTGTGTGGGGTAGAGTCCTAGAACCTTCTGCATCTCAAACCGATCCCTTAGCTTACATGAGTATTGGCACGCCCTACGATGGTTGGCGCATGAGTGGTTTCTTCCACTCCATGAACTTCCTCTTGTGGCTGATCCACATCTGGAAGCTCCTCCTTAGGAACTAATAGCTTCTCATCTGCATGCAAGTGTGGCTCCCTCTCAAGCGAACACTGCATGGCTTTCTCCTCCTGAAATTTGATATCCCGTCGCACAACAGTCTTGCGACTGTCTGGCAAATACACATGATAGTTGTGGGGCGTATCAGTGTACCCCACAAATATCCCAACCTCTGCGGTCAGATCCAGCTGCTTTCTGGCGTCCTTCATCACATGCATGTAGACAGGTGAGCCAAAAATCCTCAGATGAGAAATATCAAGCCTCTTGCCAGAAAACGCCTCCTCCGGTGTACTCATGCCAAATATCTTGTGAGGACAACGGTTCTACACATACACTGCAGTATTTCATGCCTCATCCCACAAGTGAAGGGGTAGGCCCTGATCATGCAACATCGCCCGTGCAGCACCCACGATCGTTCTGTTCTTCTGCTCAGCAACCCCATTCTGCTATGGGTTATGGGGTGCGATGAGCTCTCTCCGAATCCCTTCTGCGCTGCAAAAGTCCTTGAATTCAGTAGAGATGAATTCACCACCATTGTCGCTCCTAAGAGCCTTCACATGCTTTCCCAATTCCTTCTCAACCAGCGCCTTGAATTCACAGAACTTTGAATATGTCTCGCTCTTCTTCTGCATGAAGAAGATCCAGCACTTCCGAGAGAAATCATCAACAAAGATCACATAGTGCCTGTGCTTTGCTGTCGAAGATACTGAGAAAGGACCACACACGTCTGTGAACTCTCTCAAGGATCGTCGTGGTGTGAATATCCTTCTCGTGAAAGGTGGCTTTCACATATTTTCCCAAGGTACACCCCTTGAACTGATCTGACTGCGCAAGAGTGCCCTGAGGAAGCCTAGTAGAAATTTGCTGCAGGATCTTCAAAGCTCCATGGTGAAGGTGGCCCAATCTCCTGTGCCACAGTTCGCCCTCATCATCCTGGCTCACCACTTCTCCCGCCTTGCATGCCATTTATTCTTTGCGCAGCCATCTCTTACCTGTGATAAAGGTTCTTGACTTGAACCCCTATCTTAGGGTACGTCGGTTGTCTTCACTGTGACCTTTCCTTCGACCATCCCCTTACCAATCTTGTTTGCTCATACAGAATCGAATTCTTCATCAATCCTGAGACACGCCCTTCACTTCAATACAAAGGGTTTACGGGGACTCCCTCTCAACTTGTGGGGAGCCAATACCGATTTACCTTGTTTTCCACATCATAACGCCCATCTCGATGTGCACTCCAGAATCTTTCTCCCTCTAGATCTGAAAGCAGAATCTCGATCTTACATCCATGTGGTAACCTGCTTGTCCAAGAACCATACTGATCCCATCACACTTGAGACCAAGCATGCGATCAGTGAAAAATCCAACTCAAACTGCGAGGCTAAGGCCTCTCCCGCTGCAGATCCAACAACCTTCTTATTTTTCTTCTTTTGCGGACAATTTGTGGCATAATGTCCGTGTTGGTGACAGTGAAAGCACTTCACCTTGGACATGTCTTGCTTCTTGCATTCCGTACTAGTGACTTTCTTTCTGCTTCCCCTTCTTTTCTTTGGCAGCCAAAGTGCAATTTTCTTCATCAGATGCCTTTGATGAAGATCCGTCCCTGGTAGTCTGCCTTATCTCCTCTTTCATGAGATCTGACCAAAGTCGCTCCCATCTCGGCAACTTCTCCCGACCATTGACAGAGTCCTGATAGGAATGCCAACTCTTCGGAAGACCAAGGAGAGCCAGGTCCACCAAGTCCTCTTCATCGACAGTCACCCCCACACTTCCCAGCTCATCTCTGCATTGAGTGAACTTCGTGAGGTACTTGGCGATACTGTCGCCTTTCTCCATCTTAATGTTTATGAGTTTATCCTTGAGCGCCAGCTTCCTTTGGTCGCTCTTGCTCTGGAATAGATCTGTCAACGCTTTCCACATCAAATATGGAGAAGCTTTTCCATGCAGGCTGGATACAATGTGATCCTTCACGCCCTCCAACAGAATCCTTCGACATTTCGCCATCTTCTTTTGCCAAGCCTCAACTTCAACAGGATCAGTAGGCTTTTGGACATCCATATCTACGAACTCCTTCAGCCCATTATCTTCTAATACTGCCTCCATCCGATCTTTCCATGCAACATAATTCGAACTGCCTTCAAGGGCATATTCGAGTCGCAACCTGTTGAAAGACATTTCAACTCCGGCACCAAGAAAATAATCTTCTGCAAAATTCGAATTCCAAGCTCAAAACTCAACTGCTTCTGGATCTGTGAGAAAAAATTATTTCTAGCACAGAGATCGACTGTATGGGCATTTACTGGATATATCACCTTTCAGAGAAAGGATGGATCCAGAGGCTACCTGGCCCGATACAGACTCTGTCTATCGAAATAAAATTGTAATCACTGTAATAGATCCCGATGATCAATTCGCTCCAATACCATGTGGAAATTTGCTGAATAATGAAGATTTATCCACTGAGATTATCCTGATCATACACTAATTCGAATTCATGTATAACACATAACCTCTTCTACAATTGATCATCAATTTGCGGAAATAGAAATAGTCGCATGCGCACATAAACACAATAATCAAACACACATCTGACACAATATGTAATGGGGAAAGCTTATAGTTGAAAACCCCCAGCTATTTTGTATATTATAATAGAAGAGAACATGTAACAATCTCAGTACAATACTCCTCAGAAGTACTCAGTACTGTCTCCGAAGGTTACACACAAACTAGCTTAGTTTTGAACATGTCACAGGTTCAAAACTCATCCACTAATTGCCTGCCTCTATTGCGCAATCCAAGTTGGTTGAATGAGAGATCCAAGTTCGAATCTCCTTGGCTTCAACTGTGCAATCCTCATGGGAAATCTCCTCCAATGCTTGTGCAAATCTCATGCACAACTGATGTCGCAACTAATAGCAAACTCACCCTTTCATCTACCTCTTCCACTAGGTCTTCACTGAACTGTTCATGCACTGTTGTTAACTGATGTGTTCTTGAGTTGAATAATGAGTTAATAATTAATGAATGAAATAATATTTAATTCACTCCACTCATCACTAGTGTATTGGCCAGTTAAACTAAATACAACTAGTTCAACTAAGTTAAACCGAACACAACTTCACCAACTGTCTCATCAACTCCACCAAACTCCGCCACTTGAGTTATAACTGAATTCAACCATGCATGAGCTCACCAAACCCTTAGGAATAGCATAATTACTTCTGTCAGATGCATGGGCCACATCCTTAGCTCTAACTGAAGTGCTGCAAGAGGATAAACTGAAGTTTATAGTCCAAATATTATTAAGGGCTAATAATATTTGACTGACCTATTTTTAGACAGGCAGTCTAAAAATAGACTTCGACCTGTATGTCTAAAAATAGAGGTCCATCTATTTTTACCAACTCGGCCAATCATCCAAGAATAGCATACTGCAACTCCTAGACCATGCTCCATATGTCTAAAAATAGACTTTGCGCCAAAAATAGCCTGCGGGCCCACTTAGTGAAGGCGACTTCATTTCACTAAGCTCCATCATCTTGTTGCATTTTCAACAACGTGAACTTGGGATTGAGGCAGCGTGCACTGTTTTTGGAATCAGCATTTTAAATTTTGGAGCAACGTTATAAATTTTGGAGCAGCGTTTAAATTTTGGAACGATATTTCAGATTTGGAGCAGAGTTTTAAATTTTGGAGTAGCATTTAAAATTTGGAGCAGTATTTCAGATTTGGAGCAACGTTTTTAAATTTGGAGTAACGTTTCAAATCTGTTGGGCAGTGATTCGAATTTGATGAACAACGTTTTTTGGGTTCATCGTAGATCAACCCTCCCTCTATGCAAACCTAGCTCGATGCTGTTGTAACTTACACCTGCAGACTTGTAAAAGATTTCAAACCTGTAACATAGAACTGATGTAATCCTTCGACTTGTTCTATACTTGGGGTTAGACTTGTAAAATATTTCAGAACTGTAACATGGTACTGATGTTATCCTTGGACCTATTCTATACTTGGATTTAGCAACTACAATGCATTAAAAACAATCCTTCGAAATGGAATAATTATGGTGGCATCATCAAGTTGTACTATGGCTATCTAATGAAGACATATGCGGTTAGTGGTGGAGGACTAAAGATTGGGAACCTTGGACAAAATAAGTATTGAACTTTGAATACTTGTGTTGATCCTTGAAGACATATGGTGGTTTGAATTGAAGTTTAGAGGTGGTTTATGACTATTGACCTTTGAAGGTTTGAAGACATTTCTATAAGGCCACGCTTGGAGTTTTGAAGATTTGTTGTACAAGATTGAAAGTAACTCTGTGAGCATCTTGAAGTAGCATACTAGACTTGAAGTAAAGGGGATTTGAGCGAGTTATTGTAGAAACCTTGTTGAGATCCTTGGGCGACTTTGGAGTTAATCTTGGAGACCATGATGCATTATTGAGAGTCACCATGAGGTGATTTTGGAGATTTTTTTGGGTATCATGAAGAGCGATGGTGACACCTTCATGATAACACAAGGTTGTCATTAATGAAGTGACGTGGAGACTAAGTGAAGGCATTGTTGAAGATTGTCAAGGCTCGTTGAAGAAGACTTTGGGAGCCGTGAAGAATAACCAAACATATTTTGACGAAGTGATGTTGAGGGTTGGAGCCCAAGAGGTTGGAGCCTCATAGAGACAAGGTCGGTGCCTTAGAAGATAGGGTTGGATCCCTAGGGGATTGGAGTCCTCAAGAAACTAGGGTCGGAGCTCGTACCAAGATAGGGTTGGAGCCCTAGAGGTTGGTGCCTCAAATTGACAAGGTTAGAGCCTTGGAAAGGCCAAGTCGATGCTTGGCACAATACATGTTGGAGCACTGGAAGATTGGAGTCTTCATCTAGGTTTGGAGCCCTATATCATTATTTTACTTTACTTATTGTAAAGAAGAAGTTAATAAAAGTATCTATTCCATCATTGTTCATTTTGTGTTTTAAATATAAGTTATCTAGCGGTAAAATTAACAATTGAAAAGAAATACTCGATTCACCCTCCCCTCTTAGTATTTCCAACAATTGGTTTCAGAGCCGATACCTTCACTCAAAGCCTAACAACTTGAAGTTTGATCATTAGGACACAAATGGAAAAGCCAGGGAAGAAAGTCCCCAATCCTCCTAACGATGTGCCTTCCTCAACCATTGAAATTAAAGTCAATCAATTTGCGAAGGCTCCATTTTTTCAATGGAAATTTTGATATATGGGAGGCAAGAATGAGGAATTTCTTGAAGAATCAAGGAATTGAAGTTTGGAAATAAGTGATTACTAGTGACACAATGGATGAAGAATCAAAGGAGTATAATACAAGAGCAATGAAGGAAATTTTGAACGAGGTTACCAAATTCTCAGAAACCCAATTTTGAAAAAATGTTCGTCAACAAGTCATATGGGACAAACTTCATGATCTTCACTCAAAAGGAGTGTTGACAATGATCTCTAGTCAAGAAGATGATGGAAAACAAGAAATAAGTCCAGAATCCATCAAGGAAGTTGAAGGTAAGAGAGATGGCAACAAGGCTAAATAAGACCTAGAAGATGAAGAGAACAAAAGAAGATTTTGAAGAAGATCTCCTGAATAAACTTATGGCTTCCATGGAAGAGATTAACGAGTTTGAAAAAAGGAAAATGAGGAAATTAAGAAGAAAGTGCAAGATGGTAACCATGACAAGACAAGGAAGGAAGTTGTCTTTGTCAAGCTTCAAGATACAAGAAATAAATGAGGAACTTGCCAAACATAAAGAGGAATTTCATCAAAACAAAAGAAATTATCATGAAGAAGTCATATCTATGAAAAAATCAATTGTATAAGGTGAAGAAAAGGGAAGAAACTTTGTCAAGCCACCTTGAACAAAGAATAAAGAGCTTGAACAATCTTGAAGCAGAGATTGGTCAATATAAGGAAGAAGTCTCTTCTCTTAGATCTCAACTAGAAGAAGCAAGGAAACAAGCACAAGGAGCCGAGAAGGTGAAGGAAACTTTGGCATTCATAGAAGGACAAGTTGATGATGCGAGAAAAGGAGAGAAACACCATCACATGCCAACTAGAATAAAAGGATGAAGAAATATTTAAACTAAAATTAGACATCAATCTTTTGAAGGCCCAATCATGTGAAGAAACCAATATGAAGGAAGAAATGGAGATTGATCTATCAAAGAAGGATGAAGAATGCAAGAAAATGAAATAAGAAATTGATATCCTTAAAAAGGAAGTTGATCATCCGAACAAGAGCCTAAAGAGCTCCCAAACCCTAGATGACGTCTTGAGTCATCAAAGATACCCCCTTGATAAATCAGGTCTTGGCTATGCAGGGTAAACCTTTAAGCAAGAATGATAATGCTTCAAACAACAAGGATGTGAGGAAGCCATGAAGAAATGATACTTCCGATTCAAGGCAAAGGCAAGAGTCAAGATGACATTAGAAGAAACCATACTCCAAGGAGATTTACGAGATGATGTCAAGAATGAAAAAGCAAATTAATATCATCAAATAATTCCAAGGTATAAAGACTTCAAGAGTACTTCAAGGAAATTTTCATCTCCTAGGTACCAAAGTATATTTATTGGTTATTGCTATAATTGTACAAACTTCGGGCACATGGAAAAATATTGTAGGGAATATCACAAAAACCAATATAATGGCCCCCCATCAATCTCCTAGAAGCAATTTTGTAAGAAGAAGTCATGATTTAATATTCATGAACAAGATAGAGTGCTTTAATTGCCATAACTTTGGACATATGGAACATTATTGTAACTTGACTTGGATTCCAAAACAAGTTAAAATCATGACAACCAAGCCGAGAGAAGAAAGTTACACAAGTATGGAGAAGGAAGAAAATTCGGTTTGAAAGTCTCTTGAACACTCTAACCAACAACACATGTTGTTGAATAGATGAAGTCATCGTTGATATTTCAAGTATATGATGGTGAGACTTGCAAAAATGAAACCATGCATATAGTTAGGGGGGAGTTTGTGATCATTCGCGCAAAGGGCCCTACATGGAAAATCATCTTTTAGATCATCTCTTGGGAGCATTGAGGAACACAATCCCTTCTCACACGATGGACCATTGTTGAAGATGTCTTCCATTAGATCACAAAGCGAGAAATATTTTTTGAGCTAGAAGAGTTTATGCGAGCAGGGGGAGTTGGTTCACCACATGAAATGCAATCTATCAAGGACCACATTGCCAAAAAGGAAGAACACCAAGACAGTAGAGAAACATACTTATGAAGAATTATTATTGATGAAGAAAATATGATGAAGATAAGTAAATTGATAGGGGGAGTACTTGGGCACCCCATTTCCATTGATGTCAAAGGGGAGAGGATGTTGGAACGGAAAAATAATATTTCCATCAATGAAAGGGGAGGTCATGTTGGTCAAGGTTGTCATTGATGTCAATATGGCATTATTGGAGATGCAAAATATTCTTGTATTGTTGCCCTAACCTCATGCAAAACCTAAGAGACCAAAAACGCTATCTACTTGACTTGCCCTAATGTCCATGAAGAGCCATAGATCATTGATGGTAAAGCCCTAGCTTCATAATGCCCTAACCTTGCTAAAATGCTCATGAAACTCTTGTGCCCAACACCCAAGATGATGGAAACCCTATGTCTACAATAAAGGAGTATTAAACCCTGTTAATTCCCTAAACCTAGCACAAAACCCCTAACCATTATATTTTATTGTTAAATATAATAACCCCAAACATTCTCCTAAAATTATAGGTAAAATCCTAATCCAAGATCCCTTATGAAAATCCTAAATTATAAACCTTCCCATAAATCCCTAAAATCTAACCACACATTATTAAAAAAATAAAAAAAATAAAAAAGTGTTATGGTAAAATATTATAATACCCTAAGTACATGCATAATCAATACACAATTAAATGTTAAGACACCACATAATAAGACTAATTCATTAAGCTGACCAAACGATATACATATCCAAAAGTTTTTTTGATGTTGGGCATAATCTTTATAACATGTTGGACATTGTATAAATCTGAACGTATTACTCCATGGCTACATCTGTACAAGTCTGATTTAAATATTTTTTTTCTTTGACGTTGGTGACCATATGACATGACCATACTTTATAAATTTATATAAATACGACTTGGTTCCATTTATTCCGGTATTGAAGTTCGATCAAGGCGAGTCGTATATATAAAAGGGAAGACAATTCAAAACATAGATAAGATTAGAAAAGCAGACGATACAAGTCGTCGAGTTCACAACTCGTGAACTAAAGAAGAATAATGAAACAACATTTGATATTTTTCAATTCAGCTATTACGCATCATCCGAAATACAAAGAAGAACCTAGCGAGTGTTTTCGAACAACGTGAACTTGGGATTGAGGCGGTGTGAACTATTTTTGGAAGCAACGTTCTAAAATTTGTAGCGACGTTTAAATTTTGGAATGGTATTTCATATTTGGAGCGAGTTTTAAATTTTTGAGCGGTGTTTTTAAATTTGGAGTAACGTTTAAAATCTTTTGGGCGGTGTTTCAATTTGATGAAAAACGTTTTCTAGGTTCATCGCAGATCAACCCTCCCTCTCGCAAACTCTGGCTCGATGCTATTGTAAATTAGACCTGCAGACTTGTAAAAGCTTTTAGACCTGTAACATGGAACCCGATGTAATCCTTGGACTCGTTCTATACTTGGAGTTAGCACCTACAATGCGTTTAGGACAATCCTTCAGAAATGGAATAATTATGGTGGCATCATCAAGTTTTACTATGGCTATCTAATGAAGACATATGCGATCGGTGGTGGAGGACTAAATATTGAGAAAGGACTAAATATTGAGAACCTTGGACAAAATAAGTATTGAACTTTGAAGACTTGTGTTGATCCTTGAAGACATATGGTGGTTTGACTTGAAGTTTAGATGTAGTTTATGACTGCTAACCTTTGAAGGTTTGAAGACATTCCTATAAGGCCATGATTGGAGTTTTGAAGAGTTGTTGTACAAGATTGAAAGTAACTCTGTAGAGCATATTGAAGTAGCATGCTAGACTTGAAGTAAAGGGGGATTTGTGTAGGCTATTGTAGACACCTTATTGAGAAGCCTTGGCTGACTTTGGAGTTAATCTTGAAGACCATGACGCATTATTGAGAGTCATCATGAGGTGATTTTGGAGATTTGTTTTGGGTATCTGTTACACAACATTTTGTCACTTTCGTACCCTGTAATCCCCATCTCGCACATTGGAGAGGTCATTTACGCGACTTCTAAATAGTGTCATTCCTTGCAAACAACATCATTGCATCCCTTTTGATGAAGGCAACATTCTTCTTGTTGACATTTCCCTAAGCGAGTTGTAAAAATCCCGTTTTTTCCTTGGCATGAGTAGCAGTTCTACCCTCACGTTGAGCTGGAAAATTAACACTAAGCCCACACTAGTTGGCACTCCGTCCCAGTGTAATGCTCGCGCCAAGCTATTTATGAAATTTTATTTTTATTTATTTATTTATTTTTAATATAGAGGCGAGAGGTTCCATTCCAACCACCTCCGGATGAGTCATTGGGAGTGGTTGAGCCCCAAAAACAACCACGGGCCTCCTCCTTTAGTTAGTAGTTTCCACATCCCTTGGAACACTCCTAAAGGATAGGCCTCCCTTCCAATTTTGTAGGGATCCAAACCTCCTCCTGTTCCCTCCATATAAACAAGCCTTCTCTCTTTATGAAAGCTAGTTGTAGCTAAAGTTGAACAAAGAGGATTATGCAACTAAAGTGATGAACTTGGAGACTAAGCTATAGTTGAATAAGCGAGTTATTGAGAAGGTAGAACAAGGAGAAATCCATTGAGAGGTCTCTTATCCCATCCGAATTCCCCAACGAGCTTTGAGATGTGCTTCGCTCGAGCCTCGTTGGAAGAGACTCGCAACGCAAGAGAATGGTTGTATCTCTTCTTTCTACCTATTAATATAAGTGACTATTTTTCTGGTTCCGTCTTGTGTTTTGTCTTTATCGAATGAAATATGCTACTCTTCTCCGAATGACTAGTAGTTTTTGATGGAATTAGTATGTGGTATGTGGTTATCATTTTTCTGATCTCGTGTAGGTGTCCAAACTCGATAAGCGAGAGGGGTTGTGACTTGCCTTCGATTAGGAGAGAGAGGTTTTGATCATCACTACAAGTGTCGATGACATATTTGAACCACGGGGTAGGCCATCTTATCGCATCCTCTTTCATTCAAATATCTAGGAACCTACACTCTAGCATGATTCCTTGTTACTAGACCCACCCTGGGGCTAGAGGGATCATCTCTATCTGCAAAGAGGATTTACCTACATAACAAGTTGGTGACAATAATAGGGAACAGTGTGAGTTTGTCTTTGATCTTGGTGGGTCCTTTTTTTGGTTTTTAGTCTTGTTGTTTACCTTCCTAGTTGTTTAACTGTGTTTTAAACCCTTGTTCAGCCCCAGAGTGTCAATATTGACCTCTGCTCTGTTGAGTTTTCTTCCCTTTTTTCCTTGGTTAATTGGCTTGGCATGGTTTTTTCCTAAATAGTTGCGCCGATTGGTGCATTTTGCTTTTGTAGCACTCGTGCCATCGCTTGTTTGGCACTAAATACCGCCTCACAATCGCGCCAACCCATGTGAGTTTTTGGGTATGAGCTTTTCATGAGTTTTTGGTCACTTGTCTTTGTTTCTAGGTTGTTCTTAAGAGTGATTGAAGTGTTTCGGGCTTTCTTTGATCGGCTGGAGGCTTGTTTTCCTTAGTTGTTTGTCCATTTCTTATCGGTGTAGCTTGAGGTCTTAGGGTTTCGAGTGCCTTTGTGCTCGAGCCTCTGTTTGGAGGTCGAGTTTCTTGATATCTTTGTCAAAGTCATTCCCTATTTAATTTCTCTTGGTCTCTTTGATCTTGTTGAGTATGTTCATTGGTTGAATGATCATTACTTTTCTCATTTTTTATTTTTATTCCTCTTACTCCAATCACCAATTACATTGCTTGCATGGGTCATTTTGGAGATTTGTCTTTTATTTGAAAAGTTTGTATCATTGGTTTGAGTATTTTTTGTGTTTGTTTTATGTTGGAGGAGTCATTTCGTTTCAAATTTTGCATTCGCTCTCTCAAGCTAGTGTTTAGTTTTGTTTTTTCATGTTATTTTAATGCATTGTTTGCTCTATTGCATTAAAAAAAACAAAAAAATATTACATTATTTTTGCTTTGAAAATGAAACATTCCCTTGCTTAATTTGCATTGTATAGGCTAGGAAAGAGTTTTGTTTTCTCTAGATTGCATTAGTGGATGTTTTCGCATGATTTCATTATTTTCTCTTTGCTTGAAAGTTCTCTTTCCTTATCATAGATAGCCTTCATTGAAAGAAAATGATATCCTTACGCATGTAGTTTTGAATCTAGGGAAATTTCAAATCCGACATACGTTAAGGCACTGGAAATTGAAACTTAATCCAAGATCAACGTTAAAATTTATTTCAATTAACCTAAGACAACATTTGAACCTAACGAAATATTCTAGTGGTCTAAGTTAGAGATGTGTTCGACGTCTTAAAACCTAGCATTGTCGTTCGCCATCCGGCTCCCAGTACAACGCTAGTACGGACTTGTGCTCCCCATACCGTCGAGTATATAAAGGGAGACCCTCCTAGGTTGAAATCCTTTTATCCATAGGAAGCCAGGTCCGCCACCCTATAACTATGATACACCGAACACAACATTCGGGAGACTACCCTGCATGTACGTCAAGTCCTTGGTCATTTTTCTTTCATTTGATCACCAAGGTGTATGTGGCAATTCACGGAAACCTGGGCATACCCTCTTGCTTAGAATACTTAGCAGTCATTTTTTGATCTTTATCGACTCCTTAAATTTGAAAATATCATCGAGCACTTGTCCTTTCATGCTCATTTCAACTTTGAAAGTGATAGAGTCACCTTTTGTTTGTTTCTCGACTCTTAAAATATGAAATGGCAGAGTTTTTTTTCAATGTCTTAAAAATTAACTTGTCCATGAAATATTCCTAGTTAAAGTTATGTTCCTTAGCGTTTTGTTTTACGGTTGTTTCCAATGGAAACTTTAACGGAGTTTTCCAACCAAGGAATCCCCTCCGAAAGGGAATCTTGGTCCTTTTCTCGCTTTTGGGAATGTTGGTGCTCCTTCTATGGCAACATTATCCCTTCACAGGGTTAACTTTTGGTTTTCTGTCTAGTTGTTCTCGACCTCGGTGGTCCCGAGTGCTCCGCCATCTGTTCGACCATCTCCTCCACCCTGAACAACATCATGTTGATTCTAAAGTGGACCTCTCCCCTTCTTCGCATATTTCTTCATCCCCCTCTTCTACTTCGGCTTGGTGAAAGTCCGGATTCCGAGTAACTAGGTGGCTAAGAAGAAGAAGAAGAAGACCAAGAAGAAGAAGTCGACTAAGCGAGAGGCTAATGCTACGGCCTATTGTGCTTAAGTAACCTTCCCTTGAGTAACCATCCAACCTTACGCGGAAAGTCAGATTCCCTTGCATGTTGTGCAAAGGTAACCACCTTCTTCGAGACGCCCTCGGAATTCCCAAGGTACTTGAAGTATGGTCGACGGTCGTCCACCATTGCCTTTGGCTTCGGAAGTTATATTGGTAGCACATATTTGACTAGTTTTGATAAGACTCATAAGAAACGGGGTAAGATTACCAATACATCGTAATTTGTGCGAAGGGAATCATCCCATTCACCTTTTTCCATACATGGACGAAGCCGGGAGAGTGTTGGACAACCCTACTATTTCGCACCCTGCCTTCCGGTTGGTTTCTAGAAGATTTCTTCGAGTCCTCCGCTAGTTGATTAAACCATCGGTCAAGAGTCATCCTTGGTCAATATTGTTCCCTCGAAAACTCAAATTCATGTATCCATTCCCCACCAACCATTGGTCGTAGAATCGTTCGATCTAACCCCATCCCATGCGTTCATCGAGTCTTTTCCATTGAGAGTGGATCTCATCCCCCTCATGTTATTCTTATTTCTTTAGATTCCTCGGACTTAGAAAAAGATTCTTTCATCCTTGCAGTTCAAGAATTTTCTCCTCCTACTCCCATGATGGAAGTTCCAGAGGATGATCCTCTTGCTTCGATAACACCAGGAGAAGACCATCTCAGTTCGATGGTACCTCCTCCAAGTAGTTTGGTCACTTCCTTCGATTGGAGTCGATTTGCAGGATACCTCCTTCCTTCTTATGTTCCTTTTGAGATCACGGTGCAAATTTTTGATATGGTTGTACCTAGCACAATTATAGATGAATGTGCATTTGTTAGTGTTCAGTCTTCAACTACTTGGCAAGCTTTTGGTTCTCCACTGCTTATGCCTGTTACCTAGAATCTGTTGGCTTTTAACAGAGGAACCAATCAACCGTTAGGGATCCTTCTGAAGTTACCTATTAATTTGGGAGGGAAAACCATCTATATAGACGTGATGGTTGTTCTAGGCCCCTTGGATTTAAATTTAATCTTGGGGCACGACTATACTTATGTCATGGGGGCAGTTGTCTCTTCCATTTTTCGTGTGATCTATTTTCCACACAAAGGTCGGATCGTGACCATTGATCAACTTTCATTATTTGGTCCTGACGTGACATATGGTCCACCATCGTCCCTTCCCGAGTCTTTATCCATTGGTTTTATCTTCCCCACTATAGGTTAATTATGTGGCTACCTATCCCCAGTGCCCTGCATTAAGTGATGGTGCCATTGCGCATCGTGCACTTTGGGGGAATTGGGTCCCGATTTTCAAGATGTTATTCTCCCATAAGATTTGAACCTCTTGGAATCTAAGACCTATTATTCATCATAATGAAAGGTCTTTAGAGCATAGTTCGTTTTTCTTGTGTCAAGCTCCTTAAAAAAATGAAACAAGGTCTATGGAGCACAGTTCGTTTCTTTGTGTCAAGCTCCTTAAACAATGAAACAAATATCTGTGGAGTATAGTTCTTTTACTTGTGTCAAGCTCCCTAAAAATGAAACAAGGTATCGTGAGGATAGTTATTTTTAATGTGTCAACCTCATTAAAAAAATGAAACACGTTTCGTTTAATTTGAGTCTTTGATAAAATCTCATAAAATCCCGATCGAGTCTTTCTCTTGATCTCAGTAATTTGAACCTTCACTCCATCCGCCTTTCATATGGATTGAAGCTTGGGAGGGCATGTACCTCGAATTGAGTCACCATCTTTGGGGGGCATGCTTACTTTTTCAAGCATAGTTTGTTTCCATTTTAAGCTTGTGTAAAAATGAAACCGGTTTCAAGCATAGTTTATGTTTGTTTCAAGCTTGTGTAAAAATGAAACCATTCAAATTTTACCTCTCGTGATTTCCATTTTATCAGCCTCTTTTGCAAGATGAGCCTTGGTTTTCTCATTCCTTCATCACCATACGCTTTCGACCGATCATATTCCTTCACTTGGTTGTTTTACCCATTCTCGAGGAACCACCTGCGATGAGTGGTCTTGTTAGCCAACCTATTAACCTTTACTTGTTCGAGTAGTTCCACCATCACTGGAACCCTTGCTACCCCTTTATACCACTCGTTCCTCTAGGAGGAGTCATATTTCAACTCTTTTATGACTCTCAAAACATGAAAAAGATTTCCGAGACTCTTGTCATTTTGAACTCGTTAAATGGATGCGAAACGATATCTACCCAGTATACGTTCAACCCTTTTTTTGGGCTAGGGATGGATTATTTACGAAAAGGAATACCTTAGCCTATTGAGACTAAGAGGTTCTTTCAAACTTTGTTTTCTAACTTTTCAGATATGTGAGACTACCTACGAAAAGGGACTACGGAGCTTTCTTTTTCACGCTTCTTTTCAAACTCTCTAAACATGAAAAGATGTTGAGTTCTTCATTTTTTAGACTCGTTAAACTACGATGACATTGGAATTCGTCACCATGAATTTATTCGAGTTCCACCTTCCTAGGGCTCGTAAAATGTACTAGGATGGATTTGTCCGGAGGGAAAAATTACAGGTGCAAGCATATGCTATCCCCTTCAAGCTTGTTTTCAAAAATAATTGGGGTACTCGCTAGAAATGGTGGGGGAAAAAATGGATCCAGTTTTTAGTTTTATTGGCGATATGTCGCTCTTGAAGATGGCACTTTTTCGCATTCATGTCGGGTTGGGGACATCTCATTTTGTCATTTCTACCTCCATGGGTTTAGGTAATCTCTTTTGACCTCTCATTTTCTCTTTGCCACGTCATCATGACCTCAAATAATTTGATGTCAAATACTACCAAATCCGATGTAATGTCTGTCTTGATATGTTCAAGAGAAGTTTGCCTTTGAGGTTTTCAATCTCCTTTTGATTCTTTGTTGGTCCCTGAATCACAAACATCATATTCCTTTGTATCATGTCGATAATGTGGGAAACATTATGGCCCACCTTTGATCAGGGTCATTTCTGTCGACTTCAACTCATTATCTAGGAATCGATCTAGAGACTTCCTTTGGTACCTTAGAGCTCGCATGCCCCAATGGCGGGTTTTACGCATACGACGTAAGGTCCACATCATTGGCCTTCAATCGATTGACTCTACGGATGTTCGATGCCGGCTCACTTGTTCACATTACGTGGATTGTACCTTGAGAGCCATTGTCATTATCCGAGTTAGGAAAAACATGTGGGAATATATTCGACAAGAAGATATCGGGAGGATGACCAAGGTGAGTATGAGAAGTGGAGGGATCAAGATCAAGGAAGGAGGAGGAGAAAGATGCAACTCTTGCATCTAAGGGAAAACATGGAAAAAAGAGGAAGAAGAATATAGACCTGTCAAAGCTCAAGTGCTTCAAGTGTGGTGAACTAGATCATTTCAACACACAATGCCCTTAGAAGAAGAAGGGCGAAGAAAAATCAAATTCAAAGGCTGCTGCAGATAAGGACGATGATGAAGATGATGAAGATGTGTCCATGAGTGCTCATGTGCATCGAGAGAAGAGGTGGGGCGACATTGATCTGTAGTTATTTTGAACTGTAGTGAAAGGGGCATGATCCTTGAGGTTCCCAAACTATTGGATCACATACGAGCTACGAGAGACCTTAACGACAGTAGAAGGATGAATGGAGTCAGTTGGTGCAGAGGATTATGGAGGCACATTTTCAGAGGTAGGATGATGAATACTAGAGTAGTGAAGAGCAGAGGAAGCATCAACGCAAAGGTTGATGGGATTTCAGCAACACAAAGGCAATTCTTACGAAGTGCAGAGCAGAAAAACACAAAGAGCTCTAGAGGGTTAGTGCATATTAGCAGCAGAGGGTGCTTCAATATCGAGGTGCACTGAGACTAACTTGTCTGTCAGGATTTTTGGTGATGTCCTTCAATTGCTTACTTCTCAGCAACTGAGTTGTAGTGCAACAATTAGCAGTGGAAGTGCTATGGGTAGCATGATTCAACATTTGAGAGGGAGATACAGTATAGATGAGGCAATGCCATTGGAAGTGAAATGGGTAGTAGTACAGAAGTCAGTAGCACATTGGATGAAGGCAAACAATCGAGCATCAGCAACACAGAGGACCGATGTTGTGGATCAGAGTAATGATTCTAGATTAAAGTGTTGCTAGAGCACATTCCTCACTAAGAGGGAGTGTTGATTTTTGGGTAGCATCATATGTGCTCTAGCTCCGAAAATTTATGGAGGGGATAGGACACATGAGATCTCCAGGACCCAGAAATCATTTGGAGAAATTCCACCAAGAGCTTAAGTTCTTCAAATAATTAATGATTTTAATGGAGACCCTAAGTCTAACTTAGGGATATTAAATAATTAAAGTGAATTAATTTAGACATGTGGGTGAGGATCAAGTATTTTCTAATATTATTTTTCTATTAGAGATTAAATCATGACTGTTGAATGTTCAACAGGAAAAGTATTAAAGGAAGGCTTGGGGTCACTTGGAGAAAACACATAGGGTCTAAGAGATCGAATTCTTCTGACGGAGAAGTGCTCAGACGAAGATCAGATCTAAGTGATTGAAAGTATTAGTGATGGGTAGATGTAGTAATTGGTCGAAAGAATAAGAGTTAAAAGTAGAGCAAGGGCAGTTGAGATGCAGAGGAGGCATCACAATCACCAGGAGAGGTGATACAGACCCCAGAGAGGGTGACACAGGCCCACGCGGGCTCACACAGTGGCAATGTAGAGCCTCTGAGGGATAGTCTAAAATAAACAAGGAACCAGTGTTTCTAAGCCAGAAGGGTTGAAACTTGATTTCTGAGACGCTGATCAGCATAGAGGAAGAGTGACACAGTCCTTCAGCCATGCCCATGCAGGCTTACGCAGTGGAAACATAGAGACTATGTAGAGCTAGTTGGGTTTTCACCAGTGATTGATCCGGATCAACTGGGACTTGAAGAGTGAGGTAAAACTCATAATTATCTCTATTTGTCGAGGATTTTTCTCTATTGGCTGAGCCAGATTATGGAACCCTATATGTACTTATAACTATTTCTTAATAATAAAAACCCTCAGAACTGCTACACGAGTTTTCTCGCATTGGGTTTTTCCAGGGACATTTGTTCAAAAAATATTTTGTGTCCTTTGTCTGAATGTGGTTATTATTCAATTCTTGATTTTTATAATTGTGTAGGATTCACTGTGTTTACTTATATGTTTTCATGAACATATCTATGAAAATAACTTGTTAAGTTAAATACACAAGTAGGAGAAGTAAACTGGATTTATGAAATTGAGATTCATAAATTGTCACAATTCCATGGATCCATGTATTTTTAGATGCTTACACTTTAGGCATACTAACATCAAAGATGTCAGATATATTATATTATGTTTTATTTGTAGGTATCCTGGCATTGGTTCTCTAAGTCCCTTCCTTTGCTTGTAAAGCACTTTAGCCATCACTTCCCATTTTGACTTCATGCTTTAGGGGGTATCTATTAGATAATATTTTGTCACTCTCCCAGTATCAAATCCTAAAGTGTTGCACTTTGTGTCCTCAATGTCGCAAGTTTCACAAAGTGATGAAAGCTACCATAAACAATGTATTCACCATGAAACATGTTTGTGGAAATTAGAAGAATATCCTTGAAGAAAACTTGCCTTGAAAATATTCCAAAGAACTTGAAAAAACCTTTATTTTAAAGCCCAACTCGTTTTTCATACTAGTTTCCCATGATGGTAACCTCTGGAAGTACCATTATTTAGCGTTTTCAACATGAATTTTATCAGGAAAATCTTTGTTGGTCTTGTTCAGACAATTTTTCCCAAAATGAAGGAGAATATTATCTTACTAGAAGGCTTGAGAACAACAACGTGGTTTCATGCAGTTGATGATTGGAATGAGACCTCCCATTCCTGGGCCTAGATCCTCCTTCCATGGAACTTTTCCTTGAGATTTGGAACTCCTCCCTCATCCTCAACTCCCTCTCCTTCCCTATAAATCAAATCATCACCATCCAATAATGGTTTATCTAGAGATGTTATCTAACTTGTTGGCTGCCATCCTTAGAGCTGAATTATGCCTAATTGTTGCCCATTTGCAAAGGAGAAAGGTGGTTTAAGGCTAAGGCTTAAACTTGGAGTCTCACCTGAAGGAGGCTTCCAACATCAAGGTGGCTTCATTATTTGTAATGTTTCCTTTGTCATCTATTAATAATAGAACATGTGTTTTATTTCCATAAATGTTTTAGTTATTATCCATTTATTGTAATTTTCCATGATCTATTACGTAAGTTGCATTAGAAACTATTATTATTTGTATGTTTTTATCATCGCCAATTGTTCTTCCTTGCAGGCACTCATCTACACTAGTGAAGAGGAGATCGTGAGCTTGGAAGTGAAAGAGTCAAGGTCGACACTAAAGGCATTAACATCAAAGATTCACACGCGAGTAACACTGCTATGCGACAGATCTCATTTTAATGTTGGAATGATTACATGGGCACATCAA